>JAESVK010060517.1:21071-42409 GCA_017140935.1 Hamamelis virginiana
ATGGTACTAGTTTTTTTTAGATAGAAGTTAAATATGACATGTTAAATTTTGTTGTTAAATGCGGTAATTTTATTTTATTTTAAGTTTTTTTGTTGGCGTGTATACGCGTTTAAATAAAATAAATAAACAAAAAAACGGGTCGACCCATGATATATGGGTTCGCGGGTCGGTTCGACCCATGATATATGGACATGGGTCAAGACATGGTACTAGTTAAATGGGTATGTGTCACAAACCTAAAAACTAAAATCATATAAATGAATTTAATTAGTTGGGTACCCAATGGACACCCATATCCAACCCAATTATAAATGAGTTTAATTGGGTGGCCCAATTATAACTCATTTATTAAAATGTACCAACTCATACCCATTTAACTAAATGGGTTTGGACGGGTTAATGGGTTTGTGCTAATTTTGCCACCCCTACCTTTTACACACCCACATAGGGATGTCAACGGGGCGGGGCGGGGCGGGTTTTTGCTTTCCCAATCCCGTCCCATGAATAAAAATCATTTCCCAAACCCGTCCCAATCCCAACTATAAACGGGACGGGGCGGGGTGAGAATTATGCGGGGCGGGGCGGGTTTTCCCATCGGGTTTGAAAAATAATTAAAATATTTTTTAAACTTCAATTTTATTTTATTTTGGAATGAATCTTAACCATAATCTCAACAAATTTTGATTTTTATCTTAAATTATAACTATTAGTAGTTAAAATATATATTTATACACACTAACTTAGAGAAAAGAATAGAAAAAAATAGAGTTGAAAAAATCTTAAAACACTAAATATTGTAAATAAATAGAAAAGATTTTAGTATAATTATATATGCATAGATATTCGGGGCGGGGCGGGTTGGAGAAGCCATATCCCATTCCCGTCCCAAACCCTATAGGGTTTTCAAAACTATTTCCCAAACCCTATAGGGTTTTCAAAACTATTTCCCAAACCCTTCCCAATAGGGGCGGGGCGGGGCGGGTTACCCTTTTAACCCATCCCATTGACATCCCTACACCATATCGAATGGCACCACCCGAATTAACTGAGTTAAGGAAGCAGCTGAATGAGATGCTAAAGGAGGGGTTCATTCGCCCGTCTAAGGCACCATTTGGTGTGCCAGTGCTGTTTCAGAAAAAACATGATGGGAGCTTGCAATTGTGCGTAGATTATCGGGCTCTTAATAAAGTGAAGGTGCGCAACAAGTATCCGATTCCCCTTACTGCCGACTTGATTGATCAGTTAAGTGGTGCTAAATACTTCACTAAGCTTGATTTGAGGTCAGGCTACTATCAAGTTTGTGTGGCAAAAGGGGATGAACAGAAGACTACGTGTGTGACACGATATGCGACATTTGAATTTCTAGTCATGCCTTTTGGCTTGACGAATGCGCCGTCACTTTTTGCACCTTAATGAATCAAGTCTTCCATGATTATCTGGACAATTTTGTGGTTGTTTACTTGGATGACATTGTGGTGTATAGGTCCAGTCTTGAGGAGCATGTGGAACACTTGAAGTTGGTGTTTGAGAAGCTGATAGAGAACCATCTATTTGTGAAGAAGGAAAAATGCTCTTTTGCCTAGAAGCGCATTAAGTTCCTTGGCCACATCTTCGAGCGGGGCCGCATACGGATGGACATGGAGAAAGGGAAGGCAATTCAAGAGTGGAAAGTCCCTACCAATGTGAGCGAGCTGTGCTCATTTCTTGGATTGGCCAACTACTATAGACGTTTTGTCGAGGGATACTCTAGGTGAGCTGCGCTTTTGACAGAGCTGCTAAAGAAAGGAAAAAGGGTGGGACTGGAGCCAACAGTGTCAGAGAACCTTTGATGAGCTAAAGCAGGCAGTTATGAGTGACCCAGTTCTAGCCCTTCTGAATATCGTAAAGCCTTTCGAGGTTCAGACTGATGCATCAGATTTTGCATTGGGTGGGGTGCTGCTGGAGGAGGGCCACCCAATTGCTTATGAAAGCCGTAAGTTGAGTGATGCTGAGCGGCGATACACAGCCCAAGAGAAAGAGCTGCGAGCAGTGATTCATTGCCTGAGGGTGTGGAGGCACTATCTTTTCGGGTCAAAGTTTGTGGTGAAGATGGACAACACGGCAGTTAGTTACTTCTTTACTCAACCCAAGCTCACTGCTAAACAAGCCAGGTGGCAAGAGTTTTTGGCCTAGTTTTATTTTGACTTCGAGCACAAGTCGGGCTGCACCAATCTAATAGCAGATGCCTTGAGTAGAAAGGCAGAGTTAACGGCCATGAAGTTGGTTGCCCACATATCAGCCAGTAGGGTTACTACAACTATGCGGGAGTGCATCAGGGTGAATTTGAAGAAGGACCCTATGGCCAAAGCCCTCGTGAAGCTAGCCAACGGAGGGAAGACACGCTACTTCTTGGTTGAAGATGGGTTGCTAGTGACAAGAGGGAACCGTTTGCATGTGCCCAGGGTAGGCGATTTGAGGAAACAACTGCTGAGATAGTGCCATGACACTTTGTGGGCGGGTCATCCGGGTTGGCACCGCACGTTGTCTTTGTTGAAACAGGGCTATTATTGGCCCCAAATGAGAGATGATGTAATGAGTTACACCAGAACTTGTCTCACCTGCCAGCAAGATAAAGTTGAGAGACAAAAGGTTACGGGTTTACTTGAGCCACTTCCCGTGCCAACGAGACCCTGGGAGAGTGTATCGCTTGATTTTATTACGAGCCTACCAAAAGTAGGGGATTTTGGGTGCATCATTGTGGTGGTGGACCGATTTTCAAAATACGCTACATTCATCCCAGCTCCTAAAATTTGCTCAGCAAAAGGGACAACCAAATTGTTTTTCAAAAATGTTGTTAAATATTGGGGCGTGCCCTAGAACATTGTTAGTGACCGAGACTCACGTTTTATAGGGATCTTTTGGTCTGAACTTTTTAAACTACTCGGTTCACAGTTGGACTTTTCATCTAGCTATCACCCTCAAACCGATGGCCAGACCGAGAGATTCAACAGTTTGCTTGAAGAATACTTGAGACATTTTGTTAATGCAAACCAGAAAAATTGGGTGCAGTTACTTGATGTTGCCCAATTTTGCTTTAATTCTCAAAAGAGCTCATCGACTAACAAAAGTCCTTTCGAGCTTGTCACAGGTTAACAGCCTATCTTCCCACACACCAGCGCAGTACCATATACAGGGAGGAGCCCCAGAGCCAACAATTTTGCCAAGGATTGGAAGCAAAACTCTGAAATTGCCCGTGCTTATTTGGAGAAAGCCTCAAAGCGCATGAAAAAATGGGTAGACTTAGGGCGCAGGCCAAGAGAGTTCAGTGTAGGGGATATGGTTCATGTCAAAATCATGCAAGAACAGATTAAAGCTTTGCGTAGTCGAGACAAACGCTTCATTCGCAAGTATGAGGGACCTGTTCAGATTACTGCTAAGATTGGGAAGGCCTATTACATAATTAACCCTCCAGCATGGATGAAAGTTTACCCTGTCTTCCACGTCAGCTGTTTGAAGCCATATCACGCCGATTCAGAAGAGCCAGCTCGTAATCAGTCAACCACCCAAAGGTAGTGGAGCAGATTCTAGCTGAACGGGAGATCACAGTATCCAAACGACGATGACGACAATTTCTGGTGAAGTGGAAGGACTTAGGAGATGAAGAGAACAGCTGGGAGATGGCTGAAGATTTACTCCCCCTTCCAGATAAAGTTGAAGAGTTCTTGCTGACTAAGTCTTCGAAGACGTCGATAGCATAAGTGGGGGAGAATGTCACGAGCCAAGCCTTTGTAGATATGTGCCAACATGTTTATACTTGTCTCGTGTCACTTTTTGTAGCCACTGCAATGTAAATATAATAGTTGTAGCATTTGTAGTAAGGAAGCGTCGATGTAAAAGTTGTATTTCCTTTATATTTCTTATTTTCCAAATGATGTCTCCTTGTATCTATCGGGCAAATGCATAGAATGCTCTTTAGAGGAAGGTGTATCGGGTAAGTAAGCTTGCCCACGTCTCGAGTTTCCTTGTACCACCTCCTCTATATAATTGTAGTATGTACACACTGTTTATAGCAATACAAAGCTTTTATGTTCCCTATTTGTTGCGCCGCTTTACTTTGTTGCTTACCTGTTGCTATCGTGTGGGTGCGTGTGCTTGCGAGGTAATTTAAATAATAGGCTGACTTACTTGGTGCCCACCAAGCTAAGTGTCATGCGGTCTGTTGTCTATCGAAACGACAAGCCCATGACAGCTAGCTCCTCTCTCTCTCTCACTCAGCCAAAACCCTAACCCCTCAAGCCAATCGTCCCTCCCTTTTACTATAGCTGCTCCACAATCCCTCTCTCTCACATGCCATTTCTGTCTTTGGTCCTCTCTCTCACGGCAGTGCGCTGATCTGTTGTCGTCCCTCCATCTCTCTCTCATGTGCACACCTTGGTTTACTGGGTTTGATCGCTTGTTCACGCACAAGTTCGAGCTCGATCTCAGATCGGGGCTCTATCTTCTTACCCACCCGCGGCTTGCTCTCATCCTCTACCTCTTCTCTTCACTTAGACGCGATCTCTCTTACATTTTGGTGATTTTATCACATATCTATATCTTGTTTTATCACTCACCAAGAAGGTTTATTTCAGGGCTCATCGCAATTGGAAACCCCAGATTTATTCACGACCAATCCACATTAAGGACATCTAAGCATATTTTCTTCTACGCGCTAAACTAATTTGAGGTATGTTTTTCAATTTTTTTTTAAAATTTTTATCTTCTAATTTTTTTCCCCCTGTAATTTTGGTGTGTTTGATTGTTGTTTCTCTATAATTTTTTATTTTTTATTTTACTTTTGGCTTCTAAACTGATAGGAACCCTTTTGTGAACTTTAGCGCCTTTAGACCACCTGGATTTTTAGATAAGTATTCACATTATGCCATCTATATTCATTATTAGAGTCTTGTTCTATTTGGATTAATGTTTTCTACTCTTTTCAGACTTGCCTCAAACTGGCCACTAACGATGCAAATAGTTCAGTTTATATCTCAGGTAAATCCATTTAGTATTGCTACCCTTGTTGGAATGATTCAATTCTGTTGGACTTAAATGCTTTCCATTTGCCTTTTTTTTTCCCCTACAGTAAAATATGATAATATTGCAATGTAAAACTTGTTGGAAGATTCGTTTCTATTGGACTTAAATGCATCTGATTTGTCTCTCACCTAAAACATATACCACAAAATCTTGTGATGGGCAATTGCTATCAAATTATCTTGTGATGGGCATTGTGATTGTGATTGTGGTTGGGGCTTTTAGTGCTAGGTTGGTGCTAAAGTATTAGCTTCTTGTGTTTTTGTTGGGTTAATGCTCAGTTTGGTGAGGTTTTATGTTGGTCCTTAACCTGCTGGATGGTTGGTTTTCTGTTTCTTTTGGAAGAATATTTAAATATTTTTTTTAAAAAAAATATTTAAATTTATTTTTGTCCCTTTAATTTCTTCATTCCATATATCTTCCTTTTGGTTACAATCACAACATTCGCCTTGGGACCAGAAAATTATTGGACTAAATAAACACATATGCTTGTGTATACCCAGATGGCCGGCACCAACTTTATATGATAGCAAGTGATGAAGTGCCTGTGTCTACGGCATATTTTCCTTGAACACTCTCATAATTGTGGACAATGAAATGATCATGTAGGAGAATTTTACTAATAAAACGGTTCATAATTATGCTAGTGAGGACAGGGACAGAGAACTTAATGGCGGATGTAAAAAGAAATTGGTTGTAGAGAATTATTTTTGAGGTGCAAATAGAATTATGCTATTATTATATTTTATATTAAAAAATACTTAAAATTATATTTAAGAAATTTTAACAATGAATAACGTAACATATATAATGATGCTTGTTTGGTTTTGATTGGCTAGGTTTTTTGAAATTCCTTGGGCCAACATTGGTCGTGGTGCCGCTCAAGCGGGTCAAGTACTTAGCCTATGAATGTGAGTTGGATCGTAGGTTACATATTCTTTTATTTTTTATTTTTTGAAGAAAGGTTAGATATTCTATTATTGATTGGCTGAAAAAGCTAAAATAATAATAATAATAACAATAAAAATAAAAGAAGAAGAGAACGTAATACAACTCCACCCATATCAATATTAAGTCTATTAGGAATTTTTTTTTCAAGATCATATGAAAACTTAAATCTGGAACCTCAAGACAGGGTCTATTTGCATTAATTTTTTCTAAAAACACTTTTGGAGAACTATCTTTTCACATGTTAATGTATATATTTACTATTTACATTTACTGTATACAGTACATATACCGTATGCTGTCTCTTGCCTATATAAGGCTTTATTGTACATTGAAACCCTTAATACATTGTTTATACTTTTCTCACTTTCTACATGGTATCAGAGCTGAATACCTAGGAATCCTCACCTACCACCACTACCCCACCGCTGAACTCAGTCATCAACCGCAGTCACCGCCTCAGTCATGACCACTGCCGTCACCATCGACCCCGTCCAATCTATCTAAGCATAAAAATCAATCTTCCAGCCACCCAAACCCATCAAACAACCATTCAACAGATTTGTTTTTTCCTGATCTACAAAACCCCGCCGCAAACAGCCCAAAACTCACCCTCACTCGCCCTCACGCCCCACCTATATTGGCGCGCGTCAGATCTACTCGCACCGTGCCATCCACGCGAGTTCACGCGCCACAGCAGTCTCCCGAGTCCCAGATGTCAGCCTACCTCATCTCAGCCACGTCAGCCCTAGCCACGTAATCATCCACGCCAGCCTATCACGCCACCTCATCAGCCACGTGGACCAGCCACGTCAGCTCCTGCCACATCAGCAACCCGACCCGAATTCAATTTTGACCCGGATCCGACCTGACCCGGTTTGACCCGACCTGTTGACCCATTGATTGTTGACAAAAATATATATATATATATTTGGACATTTACAGTTTGCTCCACAAACTTCCCTGCAAATTACCATTTTGCCCCACCCTTTCTTGAAAATTACCACTCTGCCCCAAAATTTCTGGAAAATTATAGTTTGACTCCCACAGCCTTTCCAGCATTTTTTGACGTCCTGAATCCGTTTTGTCTCATTCAACCTCCTTTAGATATTTTCAAGTGCAATGGCCGACTTAGATGTTTCTAAACCCATTCCAACAACTCTCAATGGCCGTAATTACTTTATCTGGGCTCATGCTATGTCACTTTACCTTAAAGGGCGTCTCCTTTGGAAATATGTTTCTGGAGAATCGGTTAGACCTGTGCAAGATGAAACAGAGATTGAGTCCAAATTCTCTGAGCGCCTTGAAGCTTGGGTCGGTAAAAATAGTCAGATCATGTCATGGTTTCACTGCACCTGTGATCCATCTATTCATTCTCAATTTCCCCGCTTCACGACTGCTAAAGAGATTTGGGATTTTCTGCGACACCGCTATTCTACTTCTGATCTCTCTCACCGTTATTAGCTCTTGACCAGTCTCCATCGCTTGCATCAAGCTCCAGGTCAGTCTATTGACAGTTTTGCCTCTAAGATGTATGGAATTTGGAATCAGCTAGACAATATCCCTTATTCACGGTCCACTCCGAAAGATGCGGCCCTTTATGCCTCTATTCGGGAGGAAGACCACTTGATTCATTTTCTCATGGCTTTTCGAGATGAATTTGAACCTGTTTGTGCTCAGTTGCTTAATCAGGAACCTTTACCTAGTTTGGACAGTGCTATTTCCAAGCTTATCTCTGACGAGACTCGTTGTGGTCCTCCCCAGTCTCCCTACACTGACTCCGTACTAGTTACCCAACAAACCAGGGGGACTCAGATGGTAAACTTCCATCTGCTGACACAGCTTTTGCTACTCATCATTCCAGACGGGACTCACGAGACTCTAGTCAGAAATCTTGGCGATATTGCCATGAGACTACACATGCTCTTCTTAATTGCCCAGTCAGAATCTGTATGTTCTGTCCTCGTAATCCCAATCCTACCAACCAACCACAGTTCACATGCTCTAGAGGCAACCAATTCCGCAATTCAGGACAAGCCTCCCACTCTACAGTTACTTCCGCCACAGAGGATTATTCTGCTCGGGATCCTACAGCCCCTATCACTGTTGTTGATCTAGCATCTCTTCTCCAACAGGTTGTCTCACATTCTGGTACCTCCCTCTCTACTGCCCTCTCTGCTACACCCTCAGGTAATTCTTCTTGGTTCTTTGATTCTGCCTGTAGCAATCATATGACCTCTGATCCTACTATTTTCTCCACTAAACAATTTACTTCTCATATTCCTGTCATTCATACTGCCGATGGGTCTCACATGCATGTAAGTCATATAGGACATGTTTCTCATTCCCAACTATCATTGTCTGGCACATATCTCATTCCTAAACTAACTTTGAACCTTCTTTCTATGGGTCAACTCTGTGATTTGGGTCTCACTGTTACTTTTTCTCTTTCTGGTTGTGTTGTACAGGATCCGCGGAATGGACAGACTCTTGGGATAGGCCGTAAAGTTGGTCGTCTGTTTGAGCTCATCAATCTCCACGCCACTTCATCATCACCGCAGATTGCAGCTCCTGCTCATTCTACATCTTCTTTACATTTATGGCATTCTCGTCTTGGACATGTTTCTATTAGTCGTTTAAAGTCTTTAATTTCTACTGGTTGTTTGGGCTCAGTTAGTAATGAACATTTAGATTGCTTATCTTGTCAACTTGCTAAACAACCTGCTTTGCCTTTTAATAATAGTGACTCTATTTCTTCTCCACCTTTTGATCTTGTTCACTCTGATATATGGGGTCCTTCTCCCACTTCAACAATGGGTGGATCACGCTATTTTGTGATTTTTATTGATGATTATTCTCGTTATACTTGGTTTTATCTTCTGCATACTCGTTTTGAACTCAAGCAGGTGTATTATGTGTGAACCAGCCAACCTGGATCGGGAGGCCTCTCGTTCACTTTGGGGCGTGTGTTTATCTTGAGTGGATTGTGGATGATGTTTATCCGTCTCGATTTATCCTTCTCTATTATCCTTCTCTATTATCCACTTTTATCCTTCTCTATTATCCACTCAAGATTGGGTTTTTGAAAAAGGGATGAGAGTTTTTTTAAAAACTAGGAGTCGCCACCTTATTTTTAGGGAACAAGGAAACCACAAAAAGAGTTTTATTTTCAATAAAACATTGACCCCATATTTTGGAAAAGCATGGTCTTTTGAATCAAAGTTGGATTCGGGGGCTAGGTTACGAAGTGGGAAGGTTCCAAGGAACTCCTTGTAGGAACCCACTTCGCCCTAATTAAAGGTCTCCTAATTACTATTGGGCTTTATCAAAATCTTATCATGACAATCCTATTTATCTAATCAACCACAAAATATGATATATAATACTAAAATAATAATAAATAGTACAAAAGTATACACAATCTTAAGGGTCTTAGGAGACTCGAAGTCAACCTAAGATTGGACTTGCGCCCTAATGACTGCCTACGTACCTTATCGATTTCTTCCATTGAAGGCGTTCTACCTTATCTAAGACTCTATCTTCGAGAGTTGGTGTTTGTTTAAAATACTTCATCTTTCAAAATGGGAGTTTCATCCCAAAACATCTTATTTGATTTTCATTTGAAAACTCTCAAAAATAGACTCTTAAACAAGCCAAAACTCCTCTTTGGATGTAGTTTTTACAACAAAGGGAAGTCCTAGGTGAAGCCAAGTGGCTTCCCTAACCTAGAAGTCCCTAACTACATCCTAAAGTCATCTAAATAATCCTAAATATGAAAATAATGCATGCTGGAAAATTCTGGGAAATGAATAAAAATGCAACTAGAGAAAGTAATCAATGCATGAAAATGCCCTAAATGCAATCTAAGTTAGCTATGGGAACCTAGGCATATTTCTAAATTGATTTAAGCCTAAAAAATGAGTTTTAATGCACTTTTAGGTTACTTTAAATCCATGGACAGATTTGAAAGTAATCTTGAAGTGTATTTAAAACCCTAAAACAATGAAAAAAAATGGTAAAAGAATGCACTAGATGCAACCTAATATGCATATTAAAAACTATCATTATACATAGGATTTAATCACAAGGGAAGGGACTCACCTTTGCATGCTCCCTCGAACACATTTTATATATCAATCAAACATTCCAAAATAAATCATGATAAAAATAATATTATGCTTAACTTGAACATGCATGAGCCAAACCTTAAATAACCAATCCTAAAATAACATGACTAAAGAATAATAGAAGACGAGAAATATGCATACATATTAAGAAATAAACGAGCCTATTATGCATACTAAGAGAATATGGAACTTGAACTATGCATGAACTATATCTTATGCATGCATCCTATATATACAAAGGAAATAAAAAGCCTAACCTAGAATGATTAAAGAAGAAGAAGAAGAAGAACAAAACTACAAGCTACTAACCTCTTTCCTTGCCTCCTTGCTCCAAACCTTCAAGCTCCTAAGGACTCCAAGGACCTCAAGGGCTTTAAAACTTAAGCTAGGGTGTTATGGGGGAAGCTTGTGCAATTGCTCAAGCCTCTACTCTCCAAGCTAGCTCTCTAAAGCTTTTTTCTGTCTGTTGAAACTGATTTCAGGGCCCTCTATTTATAGGGAGGCCTGGGTTTGATCAATAGCTGAGTTTGAATCTCTCAAGAATGATCCAAGGGCTCAAAACCAGCCTTCCAAGGTATTCATACTCATCCAAAAGTCCCCATGGCCGAACTGGACACATGGCAGGGCTTGAAAGAGTCCCGGGCAGAAAAAATACTGAAGATTGGCTAAAAGGATAGACGAACATCCACTCATGGATGGTTGGCCGTCCCTAGGTGGACGGTCATCGATTCCCCATCCCTAAAATTACCCTATATGGGCCTGGTTTAATCTGTTTCGACCCGGTTTCGGCTTTTTTCGGCTTTTCGGGCCCGTTTTAAGTCCAAATTTGACAATTCAAGTACCGAAACGATCGTGATTCGATTCTCCATGTTTTAAGAAGTGTTTGAAGTAAAATTGCATTGACCAAGGTCAAAGGTTTAGGGAAAAGTCGACCGATTAGCTGTTTAGGGCCTATCGGGCCCAAATTAGGGTTTTGAAATTTGCTAACCGATTGCTTTCGAAATCATTTCTTCTTCTTGAAACAAGTTTTAAAATGTTTTAGGAAAGTGTTTTGAAGCCTTTGAAGGCTTTGGTTTGATAAAAATATCGAATCCCGGTTGCTTCCGGTCGAAAACCCTAATCTGGGCTTGATAGGGCCTTTTGGACCTTAAGAGCCAAACATGAGCCAGAAGGCTTAACAGACCTTGCCACTGATCAACTTAGCTACAAAACACACTTTAAATATCTATGCCAAGGCTTCGAGACCATTCGAGACAAGATCGACAGTCATTCATGGCTTTTGTAATTCAAAGGACAATACTACCCTTCAGCCACAAAAGACTTTATTTTCTATCAAGCCTGGCTCAGAATGCCATGGAATTTTGCAGGAATGTTCCTAGACTCTCTAAAAACCTAATGCAAAAATAACCAACTCAATCTGACATAAAAACCTACATGCAATAATGACCTCTATCTAATTACCCACAAAGGGTAAAACTGTGAACTTAGGGTTTTGACACCCTATTTCATCTCTAAACACATGCAACCATTCATGACCATACTCATGGTAAAAAATGGATGTTTACATTATGATTTTGCACGAATGGTCAAAAATCAATTCTCTTGTGATGTCAAAGTTTTTCGTGCCGATAATGCCATGGAATATCGAAACTCGGAGTTTCTATCATTTCTTCGCGCCAATGGCACTCTTCCCCACCGATCTTGTTCAGGCACTTCCCAACAAAATGGGCGTGCTGAACGCAAACATCGTCATCTTTTGGATACTACTCAAGCTCTTCTTATCTCTTCATCCTATCCAGAGCATCTTTGGGGAGAAGCTGCTCTTACTACCGCTCACTCCATCAATCGTATTCCTTCCCCCACCACTAGGAACCAATCTCCTTATGAGCGTCTCTATGGTCGTCTTCCTGACTATCAGACTCTTCGAGTTTTTGGTTGTGCTTGTTTTGTTATTCTTCAGCCACATGAACGAACCAAGTTAGAACCACGAGCTCGTCTTTGCTGTTTTCTGGGTTATGGGATAGAACATAAAGGTTATCGTTGTTGGGATCCTTTATCCAAACGTCTTCGTATTTCTCGTCATGTAGTTTTCTAGGAACATAAAATGTTTTTATCCCTTTCCCAATTTCACTTACCTTTTTCTGCTCATCCAGAACCATTCTTCACTAATTCATCTATTTCTTTATTTCCTGATGATTCTCCAACAGGGTCTGATCAACTTACGACTTCTCCTAAGGCGTCTACATTACCTGCAGATCCTGTTCCTGACTCAGCAATTCCTCTTGATCCTGACAGTGATCCTCCACTTCGTCGCTCTACCCGGGTAAGGGAACCACCTACTCATCTTCGTGATTTTCATTATTTTTCTACTATCCTCTCTCATCATGAACCTCAAACATATCATGAAGCTTGTTCTAATCCCTTGTGGCAAGCAGCAATGTATGATGCATTGCAGACTTTTCACAACACTCATACTTGGGATCTGGTTGATCTTTCTTTGGGTAAATCTATGGTGGGTTGTAAATGGGTGTACAAAATCAAGACCCTTTCTGATGGTTCCATAGAGTACTACAAAGCTCGTCTCGTGGCTACAGGCTTTACTCAGGAGCATGGCATTGACTATGAGGAAACCTTTGCCCCTGTGGCTCGTATTACTTCAGTCCGCAGCTTAATTGCTATTGCTGCTACTCAACATTGGCAACTGTTTCAAATGGATGTTAAGAATGCTTTCCTTCATGGTGATCTTACTGAAGAAGTTTACATGCGCCCTCCACCTGGATATGATCATCCTCCACACAAGGTCTGTAAACTTCGTCGTGCTATCTATGGGTTGAAACAGGCTCCTCGAGCATGGTTCTCCAAGTTTAGTGCTGTTATTGGAGATTTTGGCTTCACCTCCTATCCATATGATTCAGCTTTATTTCTTCGTAAGACGGATCGCGGTCATACACTTCTCCTTCTTTATGTTGATGACATGATTATTACTGGCGATGACCTTGATGGCATTTCAGCTCTCAAATCCTTTCTCCATCAGCATTTTGAGATGAAGAATCTTGGCAGTCTCAGTTATTTTCTTGGTCTTGAGATCACTTCCGGTTCACATGGTTACTATCTATCTCAAGCTAAGAATGCATCCGATCTTATCACTAGAGCTGGCCTCACTGATGCCAAAACTGTTGCTACTCCTCTTGAGACAAATGCTCGGCTTACTCCTTTTGATGGCAATCTGTTGCCCGATGCCACACTTTATCGTCAACTTATTGGTAGCCTTATTTATCTTACTGTCACACGCCCAGATATTGCATATGTTGTTCATCTTGTTAGTCAGTTTATGTCTGCTCCACACTCCACTCATTTTGCTGCTGTTCTTCGTATCCTGCGCTATGTAAAGGGTACATTGTTTCATGGTCTTCATTTCTCTGCTACCTCTTATCTGGAATTACGTGCTTACTCGGATGCTGATTGGGCCGGTTATCCTACTGATCGTCGTTCTACCACTGGCTTCTGTTTCTTTCCAAGTGATTCTCTTATCTCCTGGCGCAGCAAGAAGCAAAACTGTCATTGCTCGGTCTAGTACTGAAGTTGAATATCGTGCTTTTACTGACACTACTCAAGAGCTTATCTGGCTTCGTTGGTTACTTGAAGCCATGGGTGTCTCCCATTCCTCTGCCACTACTTTATACTTGAAGCCATGGGTGCTCTTGATGTCTTTTATGATCGTATTAAACATATTGAAATTGATTGTCACTTTGTTCGTCATCATATTGGTCAAGGAACTGTGCATCTTCTTCCTGTTTCGTCATCCTTTGGGACTCTTTCAGGATCTGATTGACAAACTCAAGCTAGTTTCTCTTCCACCACCTTGAGTTTGAGGGGTGATGTTAATGTATATATTTACTATTTACATTTGTTAGCCTTATGGCTTCCTCTTTGGTTGGTTGATTTTGATGATAACAATCATTGTATTGTGATTCTATTTGATTTGCATATTGTGTATATTTGCTAGCATGAATTGTGGTAAAATTCATGATGATGTGAATATCTTTGTCTCATGGACTTATTGTTGCATGATGAATTTGTTTTACCTGAAATATGCATATGCTTTAAATGATAATCTTTAATATCTTTATATGCATATTGTTAGGGGGAGCCACAAATCATTGATTGATTTATTTATTTTATATGCACACTGTGCTCAATGTTTGATGATAACAAACATTGTATTATGTATATTCAATTATACATATGAATACTTTGTCATTCACTCTTGTTAATTGCTAAATATCATTGAGTGATTATTTGACTAACCTTGTTGGTTAATTGACATTATCATATAGTTCTTATTTATCCATTATAGTTTTATATATATATGCTTATATATAAGAACAGGATTCAAATTGTCAATTGAAGAAGGCTCAACCATCATTAAAGCTAAGCTCAAGTGAATTTGTTGAATAAAAACTAAGGAGCATGGAGCAAAAAGCTACAATTTTATTGAAGTCAAAGATGAAGCCTAACACATGCCAAGCACAAGCCAAGAACAAGTGTTGAAGAAATTTTGTGAAGATTTTATCTTGTGTGAGTGCTTTGGATTTATTATGTAAATCTCTCTTTAGGATGAACTACATTGGCCCAATTAATTATGATTTAAAGACCATAGGTTTTAACTTTGGAAAATCACAATTTGGTTAAAAATTGATTTTAACTCTTAGTGGGCTATTTGGATTCAAAAGACAAAATGGTTTTATAAATGCTGAATTTTTCTTGACGAAAACTTCCAACTTAAAATGGGCATATCTCTCTCATCCGGACTCCGTTTTCGATGATCTTGGCGGCCACGGAAAGCTTGAGAAGTATAGTTTTCAAATATGTAACTTTCAGAAAATGAAAAAATTGTCCTTAGTCGACTAACACCCATTCGTAGTCGACTAATCGAAGTGCAGTAGCTGTTTTCTGGAAAAATAAGCCTCTAGTCGACTAACACTTTGTCCTAGTCGACTAAACACCCTATTACTCGACTAATCCACTTTACCTAGTCGACTAACCGTGCCCAAAAAGTGTTTGTAAGGTATTTTAAACCTCCTAGTTGACTAACACATGTGCCAAGTCGACTAATCAACCTGACACTTCATAACAGCTAGTTTTTAACGGCTCTATTTTGTCTCTAAACGGCCATATTCATTATTGGGGCTATTAATACTCATCATATGAGTCTTGAATGAGCTAATGATCACACTCAAACATATACCAACATAGTTCACATCATTCTTGTGTGATTTTGGTCAAAATCATCATACTCTCTTGAAGCAAATCTTGTTAATCTATTTGAGAGATATTAGTGAGAGCTTTCAATTGTATTTCATCTACTCTTTGGGGAGTTTTCTTGTTGTATATATATCTCATCTCTTTGTAAATCTTGTGAGTCCTCTTGGTGAGCATTGGAGAGTTGCTCTTTGTGAGCATTGGCCAAGCATTCTTTGTGAAGCTTGAAGAAGTAATCTTTGTGAGCACTAGTGGGTTCTTTGTGAGCCATTTGCTAAGTTCTTTGTGAGCTTGAGGTGAGGGTCTTCCACCTGGGATAAAGAAGATCGTGTAAAGGTTTCTCCACCTTGAAGGAGCTAATCCTTAGTGAATTGTTGGGGAATCCTTGGGCTGAGGCACAAGGCGAGGAGTAGGCGGAGTCCGAACCTCGTTAAATCTTTGTGTTTGATTTCTCTTCCATTCTCTCTTTCAATTATTTGCATTTGTATTATTGCTTCTGTTATTAGTAATTGAACACTAATTTTTATTGGGTAATTAATTGAAAAGTTTGCCATAAACCCTATTCACCCCCCCTCTAGGGTTATATATTTGGGACAACAACATTTACTGTATACAGTACATATACCGTATATTGTCTCTTGCCTATATAAGGCTTTATTGTACATTGAAACCCTTAATACATTGTTTATACTTTTCTCACTTTCTACATCACACATTCTTTAAAGTTATATTCAAGCAATGTCTTCACATATAAAAACTTTTAGACTGAAAGTAATTGTGCCAAAAGTTGAGGTCCCTATTTTTTATCACAAACACTTTTAGTATAAAATTTTTGCCAACCATCTTATCACTCATCAAGTTGTCTAGAAGTAATTGTTATCTTATCTTTTAATGGCCTATTTGTGTTAGCTTTTTGGAAAACTATTTTTTCACATATTTTTTTAATGTTATGTTCAAACAATGTCCTTACACATCAAAATTCTCGTAGAACTTAGTATTGATTATGGTAAAAGTTAGAGGTCCCTATCTTTTGCCACAATCACTTCTAATATGAAAATTTTGTTATCCATCTTATCACCCTCAACTCATCTAAAAGTGATTACCAACTCATCTCTTACATCGCGGAATTTTAAGTTTCAAAAGTAATTTTAAGAAAAAGTTAAAGCAAACGGGCCTTAAATCAAGTGAAATTTTGAACTCTAAAAGGAAATTTAAGAAAGGTCGATGTAAACGGGCCCTAAGTCAAAAGAAATACTTAAGAAAGGTTGATGTAAATGGGCCCTAAGTCAAAAGAAATACCAAGTGATTTACATGACCTTATTGAAATTCAACCCATTTAAAGAGTTAAGAAAGAAAAAAGAAAAAGAGAGAGAGAAAAAAGAAAAGAAAAAAATTACAATTTGACTCCCTCAACATATTAAACTATATTGACAAAAATCATAAAACTCCACCGATATGCTTATAGATATATTAGCAATCTAAGATAAATACAATATAAAGAAAAAAAAGAAAAAAAAAAGCAACAAGCCTGTGGACCAGCCTTTTGACGGGCTTGATGGTGTCCACATCATCACCGGGCGATGTGATTAGGGGGGTTTAGAAAACAAACAAAGGAGTCGCCACCTTATTTTTAAGGAATAAGGAAACCATAAAAACATTTTATTTTCAATAAAACAAACTCCATTAATGGAAAAGCAGTCTACAAACCAGAGTTGGATCCGGGGGCTAGGTTACGACGTGGGAAGGTTCCAAGCTTTCACTTGTAGGCACCCACCTCGCCCTAATTAAAGGACTTCTAATTTATTTGGGCTATTTAAATTTTTTATTACAAACAATCCTAAATAATCTAAATCAACCAATAAAATAGTGATATAAAATGCAATAATCTATATTAGTTATATTAATAATAAAGAAAAGATACAAACAAACCCTAAGAACCTAGAATACCCTACGGGCATCCTAGGGCAGACTTGAGCCCTATTAGCGCCTACGTAACTTACTAGTATCACCTAGCAAGTATCAAAGTGCACGTAGTTCGACTACCCTAGGACTCTCCTATTGTAATCGATCACATCATCAAAGGTATTCAACCTAATTCAAGACTCTAGCTTCGAGAGTTTTTTATATACTTAAAATCATTTATTCGAAATCATTTCAAATTAAAAGATTTTCATAAAATCCAAATATTCTAAATAATTCTTATCTTTAGAATTAAATTCCAATTGAAAATCGTTTTCAAAGATATTTCAAGAAAACAAATCATATTGAGAGGAATTTCATTCCAAAGCAAAAACCTTAAAACATTTCAAATTCTTTTAAAAATCATTTAATATTCAAATCTCTCATAAAATCATGTTTATTTCATAAACATTATATCAAAATCATTTTTAGAAAATCTCTCGAAGATAGACACTTAAATCAATTGAAATACTCAAAACTGATAATGGTCTTTACAACAAAGGAAAGTCCTAGGGAAGGTCAAGTGACCTTCCTAAACCTAGGGTCTCTAACTAGCCCTAAAGTTAATCTAAAAACCTAACATACTAATGCAAATGCATGCTGTAATTTAAATAAATCCAAACAAATATACATGAAATTGATCCTAACAATGCATGATAATGCTCCTAAATGCATACTAATTAATCTATGTGAACCTAAGCATATTTCTAAGTTGGATTTGACCTTAAAATAACTTTTAGAAACAATTTAAGGACATAAACAAATCCGGACAGATTTGAATATGAACCTTAAACCCCTCCAAAAACCATGAAAACAAAGAATAAAAATGACGAAGATGGCCTAGCATGCTTTCTACATGAATATACTATGAAAATACTATAAAAATAATGCAAAAATATGGCTTAAAAATGTTAATTAAACCACTTTAAAAAATATATTCAAATCTGGACAGATTTGAATACATGTTCAAAATAGCCTAAAAAACACTATTAATCCATGAAAAATGACAAATAAAAACCCTAGCATACAATCTAACATGCTCTACTAAATTACCATGCAAAACTTATAAAAAACTAACAACAAACATGCTTTAAACAATTATTTTAAACACAAGGGGAGGATCTTACCTTCGCACGCTCCCTCGTACAGAATTTATATATTCAATCCATCAAATTGATATCAAGTGTTCAAATAATCATAAAAAGCATAAAAAAGACTCAAGACTCATCACATGTCAAAATAACATACTAACACATTCATATCATCATTAATGCCATCAGTCAAATATTAAGAGATTCAAATAACAAAATGAACATATCGATCAACACTTACCCTAGGCATGCTCGCATACATAAAATAACAACAAAGGACTCATCCTAAACATAAAATCATAACAAAAACTAACCCTAGCATGCTTACTCACATAAAATCATAACGATAACCCTAATCATGCTTACTTACATAGAACCCCAATGAAACTAACCCTAAACATGCTTACTCACATAAAATCATAGCAATACTAACCCTAATCATGCATACTCACATAGAACAATGATAAAACTACTTCTAATCATGCATGCACACATAAAATAACAAGAAAACTAACCCTAACATGCATATATACATAAAATCATAACAAAATAATAATAACCCTAGACATATATAAAATCACAAATAGAACTAACCCTAGTCATGCATACTAACATAAACTTATAATAAAACTAATTAACCCTAGGCATGCATCCTAACATAAAATCATAAATAAAACTAACGAACCCTAAACATGCATACTAACATAAAATAACAACAAAGCTAACCCTACAATGCTTGAATGAACACAATAAAAAGCAAACTCCATTTAAATAAAGATTAAACTACGAAATTAGAAAATCAGAATCTGCAAATACAACTAACCGAAATTGATGAACTGCTGCTAAAGGAAATGACGAACTGCTATTGGAAAGATTGACTAATTAACTACTGCAAACTGAGAACTGAAAACTGCTTCAAAAATGATGAACTGCTACTGGAAACTAGAGCTAGAATATTTGCCATGGGCTTTTTTGGATTGAGTTGTTGTCCTCTTGTTCATTCGCTGCTACTTCATATAAATAGGAGGCTGGGCTGTTAACCGCCAGGATCCACTTCTCCATCTTCCTTCTTTGATGGGCCATGATCCCATTTCTTCAGCGACGTGGATGGCCCATTACCACCATGTTTCATTGCACGAATCCAGTATTTCTTCCGCCCACGTGGCTGATTCCAACTACTTTCCTCTAAAATGTTTGCTATGTGTCATCTTCTCTTCTCCTGAAATTTTATACACATGGCAATATATGCTTGCTTCTCTTAAAAACAAATTTTGTGGTAAACAGTATCAAATGTTAATGGAGTGAGAAAGTTAGTCAATAGTCTAAGGTCAGTAATATTTTCTACTAAACAATTTGTACCTGACAACTAGGGGTGGCAGATGGGTGGGTATGGGTTGACTCTAAATAGGTTGGACCACAAAATGATAATTATCCAATATTTATAACCCATTTAACTAGTACCATGTCTTGATCTATTTAGACCCATACCCATATATCATGGGTCGACCTTTGTTTTTTTTAAACGCACATAGCAACAAAAAAAATTAAAATAAAATAAAATTGCCGCATTTAACAACAAAATTTAACATGTCATATTTAAATTCTCAACAAAAACAATTTTCTCTCTCTCTTCTATGTACAAATCTTATCCAGGATAATCCCATATTTTCTTCCACCTTAAAAGCAATTGAAAAATTATTAAAACATGACGGTAATGGATGATTCATAGGAAAAAAAAAAAAACAATTCAAACAGCGAGCATAATCCCATCTTAGGTAGTTAAAATAACAAAGATCTAAATTATATCAATATTCACATTATCAACAAGAAGCCATTCATTTCAATTGCTTCTATCTGGATATGTTAATTACAGAAAAAGCTAGGCATATTAGCTTAGGATCTCAATTTCAAAACTCAAAAATAGTGAAATAGAAAATCATCAAATTAATTTATGTGTGTGTGATTTAGATAGACTCACCCAACTAATTTTTCCACATGAAGAGATAAAGCAATAAAATTGGAACATTAGCTCTCTGAACATTCAGATTATAGAAAAAATGAGTTTGGGTTCAAATCACAACACAAGCACATGAAATGAATGAGGTCAGATTTCAACACTCAATTGTTGGGCAAACCGTGCTCACCCAAGTTCGGGTTCTACCATTTTCTTGTACGTTCACAGTAAATTTATTTTGACATTATGCAAAAATACAAATGAGATAAAATCATAACTTGAAAGTCTATGAAATCTTGACAAATGTTCTTAAAATACAAATGAAGTAATTTCATCATGTGTATATATATGCTTGTTAATATAATCAAGTAGGCTAATCTTTCAAAAGGAGAGAAGATTTTAAAATTTGTCATTCTATTAATACTAGATAAAATTTGTTATTCTGGGAGACACAAAAGCTGCTTTGTAGCGACGCTTTTGTAAAGCAACATCAGGAGATTTCAAACGAGATTTGTACATAGAAGAGAGAGAGCGAATTGTTTTTGAAAAATTGGTTTGTGTTGAGTTTAACGTAAGATCCGATCCTAATTCACCGGCATAATGTGAGTAGTGTTGGTTCAGGCACTCAAATTTCAACTGTTCATGATCATCTTTAGCTAAATTGGAGGGTTTGTCTTTGAGTAATTGAGAAACGGTGTGCTTCCTCTATTCTAATTTACTGATTTACTGATCGATTTGGCTTAATTTACTCACTTTTCTGTGTTCATAAATGTGTCTTTTGTTACTTTTGTATTGGTATTGGTAGTGAGATTTCATATCATTTAGAGTAATTTTGATTATATTATAATGAAAAAGTATAGTAGATGAAAATGGCTGAATACTGTAGCTATTAAATCCAAGCTTCTTTAATTTAAATTCAATATAAAAAAAAAAAAAAAAAAA
>JAESVK010060517.1:59099-73013 GCA_017140935.1 Hamamelis virginiana
TGGTGCATGGTTAGTGTGCTCTCTCTTTATATATATATATATATATAATTAACTTAGTTGTTAATAAGAGTTGTGTTTTATATTAATTTGCATTATCAGTAATTCTTTGTAGTCTGTTTGCTTAAATTGTTCACCGCCATCAAGTTCTAATTTCAATGTTCTAAGCAAGGCTGCTCTTGTAATTACAAAGGTATGTTACTTCATCAGTTCATCTTATTTAATAAATACTGCATATTTATAATTTGATTGATTATTGTGTACCTAATTTGAAATGAATCTATAATTTCATTAATTGTTATATGGGTTATTTGCTTTTGTCCCCTGTTTAGGGGTGGTTCTTTTATTCTTGCTTTTGTCCCCTTTTTAGGGGCGGTTCTTTTGTTCTTGACTTCTTGCTTTTGTCACCAATTTTGGGGCGGTTCTGTTGTTTTTCTTTGGTTTCTCTTTGTTCTTTTGTAATTTGCTTTTGTCCCCAGTTTTGGGTCGGTTCTGTATATTACATTTGTTAGAAATACATATTTAAAAGTTAAAAATGAATAGTATTAGACTAGAAAAGTGTTTATAATTAATTATTTAATTATATCACCGGTCCGACCGTTGACCCGGTGGTTGAACCAGTGACCCGACCACCCGGTGCCTTGGCCGGGTCGATGTCCGGTCCAGTTCTGATAACTATGCTCATAGGTGACAGATCGAGGTAGGTACATAGGATAAACCTTCATTTCTTACGTTGACTTTGATTCCAAAAGAACTCTTTATTTTGTGGTGGCGTACCAATTTCACATCTTACATGCTAGAATTAGGGGTGTTTAAAAACCCGTCTAACCCCCCGGATCCGATCCTACCCTATCCACAACCTGCAGTTACAATGGTTAGGTGGGTTGGATTGGATGAATTTGATTAATTTTTGGCGGGTTGATTCGGTTGGCAGGTATAGAGGTGATAACCCGCCCTAAACCCGACCACATCCGCCAAATAATTATATATAAATAAATAATATACTTATATAAAATAAATTTCATTACTACCTTATATTTTACCTAAAATGGATATGCTTACAAGTTAGTATTTTTTATTTTTTTAGAGATATTTATTATGATAGTTTGAATATGCACTTATTTTGTTTGATATCCTTTCAATTTTGAATGTAAAACCATATGTTAGTTTGTAAGAATTTTTTTCATAACAATGAACCTTTATTATTATGTATCTAGATAGTAGCTTCTATTGTTGTAGGATAATTTATTTTGGCACTTTAGTTTATTACTATTATAAAAATTGTTTGGATTATAATTTAATTACTAAATAACACAATATTACATTGTTAGATACGAATTTAAGGTGTTTTTGCTAGTTAAAAAGGTTTTAGGAACTTTAGGTGTTTATAAAAAAAAAAAAAAACTACTAGTAATGCTCCACCCGCTCAATCCAATACTAGTAATGCTCCACCCGCTCAATCCGCCCAACCCATCGGTTGAAAACTGCCGTATATTTAACCAATCCGCCGGTTATTGAGGTAGGAGGGTTGGTTGGCGGGTGGGAGAATTAGCCACCCACCAAGGATGGGTTGTTTGACGGTTTTACCCTCCACCCGCCTTCACCCGACCCGTGCACACTCCTAGCTAGAATTATTTCTATGGACTAATTTGGGTCTAAACTTCGAATAGGCCCGGCTAGAATGCACTGTAATCTTTCCGGCTAGAATGCACTGTAATCTTTCTTACGTCAACTTAACTACACTCCCTTTAATCTTTGTAATTAAGCCGTTCACACACTTCACATCCTTAATTCTTCAGAACTACTACTGTCTCGTGAATATCTCTGCCCTTTTTTACTGCTAACTATATATTCTATGCTCCTTCTGTTCTCTATATAAATATCTTGATTAGGAAACCTTGCATTTTTCGTGTCAATTTGATATTTTGATTCCAGTGGCACCCTTCGTTTTAATTTGTGCATGCTTTGGAAGAAGAAAAAGAAGAAGAAGATATATATATATATAAAAGAAAGAAAAAAACGGAGGAAGTTAAAAAGGAAAAAGGAAAAAGAAAAGAGAAATGGAGATTATGGAAACATTGGAGGAGAGAGCATGCATGAGAGAGAAATGGGAAACCGTGTGTATCAAAGAGAAGAAAGAGAAGGGAGACTGCCGTCTCACTAATTTCTCTATCGTTAAAGGTGGTGTTGAAAGTTTAAAAGCTACAAAAATGCTATAGCCTCATACACTTTTACCCAAAATTAAAAACCACACTGAGGTGTCCTACTTTGAGTGGTGTGTGAAAAAAATGTAATTGATTTGAATTAAAGTTGTTTGTTTCCTTGTGTGAGCTGTGGAGGTTAAAACACACAAATTACTGCCGTTTTAGGCTTCTCTCATTCTCTGCCATTGGATGGTGACATGTCTGCATCCCAGCCAAAGTCAAGTATATTCTAATATGCACCTTGTCTAGAAGAGGATCCGATCGTCGTCAAGGCATAAGCCGACTCCACATTTCCTTGATTCTCTTACTAAATTTGTCATTGATCGAGCCGTCCACATACCTCACATCTTTATTCTTGTGATCAATTATCAAATTAAGTTGTCATTGAGCCGTTCACACTTCTCAGTTGTCATCTTTATTAATCTTGTGATCTATTAGGGGCTGGTTATGGTGAATAATCTACTCCAATCTGCTGCTGAAATCTTTTCCATGCTCCATTAATGATCGATATAAGAGATTGTGGTATATTTTCCTTGTAATTTACCTTCTTTCACTATTTTCTTTCATTTCTTTCAAACGGAGGAACTCTCTATTTTCTCTATTTTCCTTGCAACATGAATATTCTCGAAGCAGAAGTTGAGAACCTTGGAGACATCAAAACTGAGGTATAGCACGGCCAAAAGGAATGGAGAAGTTATCGGAATGGAGAAGTTATTTATTAATGAATTATGATATTGCATTTTAAATGAGAATCTGTATGAGCTATGTTTGCATTATATTATCTTCTAATTTTATGCATGTGTGTCTTTTTATTCTACATAGTAGATGATCTGGTGTGTAGAGTTTGGCTTACACACAGAAGATCAGATCATCAGTTCTTGTAAAATATAAGTTTATTGTTCACAATCTGAGATGGAGTTGGACATACCATCGGTAAGATTGTAGCACATGATTTCAGTAGGTCTGTCTTGACTATGGGGAATGGTTTATTTCCAACTTCTTGTGCTAGTACACTTGTGTGTATTGAATGGGACCGTATTAAGGTAATTATTTTATACTGACACATAAAATAATTATTACCTCATGGTTATTATGAATACTTATACTCGTAATCCAGAAATAATTAATGGACACATGCATTTATTGTTAGTTATATTGATTCATAAAGAGTGAGATCTTTATAGGTCAATAATCTCGTTGAGTTGAATAACTGCATTAATTGTATGGTGAATATTTATTATTGACGGAATCCACGTCCTGGTATAGGGATTGATGATACCCCATTGAGGATACTTATAAGTTTTAATTATGTCAAACCCTGTAGGTGGATTTTGTATCCGACATATCAAATAAGTTAAGTGGAAGGTCTCAAGGAGATTAATAGATGTTGATTAAATAATATTGTTAGTAATTTAATTTAATCAACGGGTATCTGTAATCTTAACGTGGGGAGATTAATAAGTATTTAATAACAAAGAGCTTGAAATTTAATTTCGAATAAATGAGGGAGTGCAGTTATAATTCTTTAGTGGAATGAATTATAATTAATGTAAATAGGTTTTAATATTTACATTGGGAGCCCGAAACTTATTTGCCTTTAGGTCCCTACCGTAGCCTATATATATGCCATGTTGGGTAGCCACTAGGTAAAAAAGATGAAATATTTTCTCTAAACCCTAGAGGCAGTCGTCCATCAAAGAGAGCACATAGAGAGCCACTCTCTCTTCATGTTTTGGCAGTGGGGAATACGGTAGAAGGCTTGAAGGTATCGAGCAGTGATCAACCGTTCGTGATTTTTGAGATCAATCCAGACAGATCTCAAGGTACGGATTCTTCTCTTTATGTTAATGGATTCGGATTTTTGTTTTTTTTTTTTTTTTTTTGTGTGGTATAATCTATAAGCACTATCACGAGTTCATGGGATTTCCGCTCCCAGCATCCGGTTCCATGGCTTCAACTAGATATGTTTGCTTGACAAGGAGGAGCTTCACGCCGGAATACCAATGGCAACTCTCTTTGGACAGCTGGATCGGGGAAGAAGAAGATGGGAGAAAAAGGTGATGGGGAAGAGAGAGGAGAGAGTAGGGGCAGTGTTGTCAATTAAAAAAAATATAATATAAAGAAGAGTACTTTTGCAATAAAAAACTCTTAAAAATAATTTTTGGCATGAAAAAAAAGTCTGGAGGACTCTAGCCAAGATAGGTCTCTAAAATAGGACCTTTGGCCAAATGACCCTAAATATAAAACAAACTATTACACATGTCTCTTTAAAGAGTTCAAAAGATGTGGGTAAAAAACAAAGAAAAATGGGAAGAATTAATTAAAGCATTTAAGTAAACAACATGTATTAATTTGTATAGTAAATTGAATTGCCAACTATATATAGGAACAGCAGGAAATTAAACACCAACTGAAAAATATTTATAACTTCCTTCCATTGCTACCTTCCTACAAGAGGCCGGATCTAGAATTAGCATTGAAATGACGAGTAACGTACATGCACACAAACACCCAGCTCAAGAATGTGCAATTATATATTTTAGTGCAAATAATAGAACAAATTAAATATGAACTCACTATAATTAATTTCCAGACAACCATATATATTTTACATCACCAAAATATATAGATCCAACATCATCTCTAGCTGGTATATAATTGCAAAGTCAATGAACTCAGTTTGGATGAAATTATAGCAAAATCAACTATATGTGTTTATTTCCATGTAAACAGAATTCCAATATTATTATTACAAGATCTGA
Organism: Hamamelis virginiana; assembly: GCA_017140935.1. Taxonomy (NCBI): domain Eukaryota; kingdom Viridiplantae; phylum Streptophyta; class Magnoliopsida; order Saxifragales; family Hamamelidaceae; genus Hamamelis; species Hamamelis virginiana. Next base: position 64,063 of record JAESVK010060517.1, read on the forward strand.
AAATTAGAACTTCAGATTTTCTTGTAGATTTTCGAGAAAATTTTATCCAGTAAAAACTAGAGGTGGTCATGAGATAGGAAATGGCAGAAAAAATATTCTACCAAAATGTCGAGCTCATATTCGTCTCTCTCTCTCTCTCTCTCTCTCACACACACACACACACACATTAATAGAGATAGAGTAGCCTATAGTTGAGACTCCTTCAAAACCCTTGTAAATAAAAGAATTCCCCTCTTTTATTTTTTCTTTTTTTTTTTATGGCATAGAACAACTTCATACCTGCTTCTTTTTTGCTGACACAGGCCGAAGATGATATCTCCATGATAGTGTGCAACTTGTTTTACTTTAAAACAGTTGAGATTATGATATTTTGCTTTTGGTTATAAGAATCAAAGAAATGGAATAAATAAGGTTGAGGATTTAGAAAACAAATGTACGTACGTTTCATTGAATATTACAATTGCAATGTACATACAAACTCTTTAGTACTCATCAAAAACATTTATTGTCTTAAATTCCTATGAATTCTTTGAAATCCTAAATAATTTTGGCAAATAAAAGTTGAGAATATAGGAAACAAATGTATGTTTCATTGAATAGTACCGGTGCAATGTAAATATATACAAACTCTTTGATATTGGTTAAATAAAAAGGAAAATGCTAATGTTTTCGTGCCTCATCCCGTCTTACTTCTCGTCTGATGTGGTGTTTGCCACATCATAAAACTCTTCGTTTTTATCTCATATTTATTATTGATAAAGATGGGATAAAGATAAGATAAAGATGAGATAAAAATGGTATACCAGATATGCATTTATCTCTTCTATTTCTCTCTCTTCCCCTTTCTCTCCATTCACCATTAACGGACTGATCGAATTCAGGAGTTGCTTCAGGCTTTCATCAGAGGTGCTTCAACTTTCGTCAGGGGTGCTTCTGGATTTTTTCGGAGTTTTTACTATCTTCGTTGGAGGTGCTTCAACTTTTGTCGGAGGTGCTTCAGCTTCTTCTCTCTCTTCTTCTTCTTCTTCTTCACTGTGCTCATTAAAGAAAGCCAGAAAAAACTTTTTGACTGTGCTAATAAAAACATAGTAAAACTGTTTATTGTGCTAAAAAAAAAAGACGGTAAAAAACTTTTTATCTGTGTTAATAAAAACACTGTAAAAAATGTTTGGTCTTCTTTTTTACTATGCTAATAAGAAAAAAGACGGTGAAAACTAAAAAAAAAAAAAAGTAAAAACCCAAAAAACACAGGAAAAACCACAGTGAACATGATAAAACAAAGTAAAAATGAAAAAAAAAAAAAAAAAAACACAGTTTTTTACTGTATCTAATAATTTCACTGTTGGTCTTCTTTTTTACTATCAGCCAATGAAAACCAAAAAAAAAAAGTCTGATAGTGAAAACAAAAAAGAAGCTACAGTAAAAATCCAAAAAAATAAAAAAAAAAGACTGTAAAACCCAAAAAACACGGGAAAAAGAAACATACAATGATAAAAACACAGTAAAAATGAAAAAAAAAAAAACAGATTTTTACTGTGTCCAACATTTTCATTGTTGGACGGGAATTTTGTGCGGGACGCCTAGCACCGCTCAAATATAAATATTGTTTAAATTTCCAATGAACTCTTTGGAATTCTAAACAACATTAACTTCTCAAACTCTAGATGATGTGGCATATAGGCTTTAATAAAATTAATTGAGGATGAAAAGGAAAATCAAAAGCTTTTCTAAATAAGGGACATAAGGGTAGTATGGCCTTTATGAAATTAATTAAGGGTAAAAAAGAGAATCAAAAGTTTTTCCAAATAAGAGACATTTAGAAGTACTAGAAATGCACCACGTGCGTTGCACGTGTAAATTTTGTAAGAATTTTTTTTTTTTTTTTAAGAATCAAATATAATGTGAATTTAAGATTATTAAAAAATTGTCATTAAAAAGGTTTGAGAAATTTAAACAGTAAAAAATAATATTAAATTAATAAATATCAACTTAATAGTACTAAAAATATTAGCAAAAATACATTTGTTTTTTTTCTAATGGAAATAAGAAATATAGAGTCATTTATATGATATTTTATGATAATTAATTATTTAAAAAATATGTTTTATCTAGAAATGAAGTAGTGTTTAAAAGAAATTTAATCTAATTAAGAATATTTTTACTCTAATTAGTAGAATTTTATGTTAGAAGACTTTTATTGTGATTGATGAAATTTAGTGGACCATGTTCAAAAAATTGAGTTGGACAACAAATTAGTGTTCCTAAGTAATTTTAATTAAGTTATAATGCATATTTATTTTAATTGGTGGAATTTAAAGAGATTGTGTCTATTTATGTATTTTATAATTATGTAGGGATATTTTGGTCAATCAAAATTTTTTCCAAGATTCCCACTTTTATATATAGTATAGAGTGTAGATATAGATTTGGAATCCTAAACATTAACATTAACTTCTCAAACTCTAGATGATGTGGCATATAGGCTTTTATAAAATTAATGGCGGATAAAAAGGAAAATCAAAAGCTTTTCTGAATAAGGAACATAAGGGTAATATGACCTTTATGAAATTAATTAAGGGTAAAGAAGAGAATAATTTTTTTTTCCCAAATATGAGACATTTAGAAGTAGTATAGATATAGATTTGGAATCCTAAACATCATTAACCTCTCAAACTCTAGATGATGTGGCATATAGGCTTTTATAAAATTAATTGAGGATAAAAAGGAAAATCAAAATCTTTTCTGAATAAGGAACATAAGGGTAATATTGCCTTTATGAAATTAATTAAGGGTAAAAAAGAGAATAAGAAGATTTTTTCAAATAGGAGAGATTTAGAAGTAGTGTATATATATATATATATATATATTCAAAATAGGCAGGCTATTATAAGGTGCAAGGTCACCTATTGTTAATCAATGTGAGATAGGTATTTTGAGAAAGTGACCATTGGATTAGATACTTTTTTTTTATGCATGCAAAAAATCACATTAATCCAACTGTCGATTTTTTTAAAATGTCACTGTGAAATACTTTGATAGTTTGACAACTTTTCACTACAATCAATATTTGAGAAATTGATCGTTGGATTAATATGGTTTTGATCATGCATAACATGCATAAGATTAATATCTAATTTAACGATCGATTTATCAAAATATCAATTTCACATTGACTAAAAACAAATAATATATCTTACACAAATTTGCATAAGACGCATCTAATTCTTTATATAAAAATCTCATTATTGCTTGAATGTCATGATATAAAATCTTGTACGAAGGACCTATGAATAAAGAATCCTTAATTTTATGCACCATTGTCGTCATCCATTGTCCCAATTTTTTGTCTAAACTTTTAGTTTTAAGAGCTTCTCCACATTCCAAGGGTGCTAGCTTATAAATTGTTTAAGATTGGAATATTACTGAAAAGTAAAATAAGAAAAGAAAGAGAAAGTAATTATTTTTTAAGAATTTTGAATTCAAAAAAGTTGAAGGAGAGATTTATATTGATGACTAGGTGGGGTGTGATTCTATTGCCATCCACCAATATTGTTAGTGGCACCCACTTGCTATTTATGCCCACTGATAAAATTTTAAAATATAATTTTTGCTACCTATACCCTCTATAATACCCAAACTAACCCCAACTCAACCAACCCTAAAACATAAGTTTTTTTTTACACCCACCTAATACTAAAAAGCCCTAAATATTTTTTTTTCCATCCAAAGAGGAGCTTATTTTCTTCACTCCACGAAGAGATTAGCCCAACCATTCCGCCATTCATCCCACAAAGGAGCTTATTTTCTTCACTCCGTGAAAAGAAAGTAGGTCAATCATTCTATAATATGTTCTAACTTAGTGTGATAAGTATTATAATATGTTCAGCTGACGACTGTTGAACATAGGATGATATATATTCTACTAGTGCCTATTGAACATTTTGTAATGTTCAACATCTTTTGTTGAACATTTTTATATGTTCGGTTGGGATGACTGAACATAGTGATATGTTCAATTACTCCTATCTGAACATTGATTCATGTTCAATATCGTAGAACTGAACAAAAGCACGAACTTGAAATTAAAACAACTTAAAAAAAAAAAAAAAAAGGAATCATACTTTAAAAAAATGTATATTTTCATTGTTGGAATCATTCTACATGACCACTTCATTATTCATTGATCAATAAACACCTTTCTTTGTTAGAGTTTTTAGAAAGTTATACGAGAGTGTAAAGATTTGTGAGATTAGGGTTTATGGAAAAGATATAAATGTGGGAAGAAGGTGGGTGCGGGAAGTAATAAGATTTAATTTAATTTAATTTATTTAGCTAATATTACCCGTAATAGTAAATTTACATGTGGGTACAATAGTAATAAAAAAATTTATTAATCGGAGGGTGCCACTAGTAATATGGGTGGGTGGCAATAGAATCACCCTTAGGTGAGAGAGAAAAAAAAAAGAGCATTCTACGGTAATGGACCTATGTGTTTAAAAAATTACGTCAGTAGACCAGTGTTAACAATATTTACGTCAATGAAGTTGATATGACGAAAATAGCCTCATTATCATAAGTATTCACGAAAATATTATTCTAACAGTTAAAATTTTCAAATAAGCTAACATATAATCTCCGATTGACTAATAATTCCCAATAAATACAAAAAATCCCCAATCTTCATATTAGTACATAATCCCCACAATAAAATATAATCCACAACCCAATGTAACAAAGAATCACTAACCTACCGAATAATCCTTAATCCCTACCCTAAAGACAAAGCATTAAATACACATCACATCAAATATTTTTCATTCTATAATAATATTGATGTGACATTAAAGTCAACTGATTTGACTCATAAAAGTAAGGTATTAATCTACGGGGGATTGTGGATTAATTATTTGTAAATCTATGTCGGATTGAGGAATATATATTAATATGGGGATTATTTGTTAATGTAGTGATTGCGGATTACATGTAGTCTTTTGGAATTATATGTTAGGGTGGGGATTATATAGAAAATTCCAATAATTTTTACATTTTTTTACCATTAGAAGGGTGTTTTCGTCCAAAAAAATAATGATAGGTCCATTAATGTAAATATTGTTAAGATGGATCTATTGAACTAATTTTTTTAAACACACAAGTTCATTACCATAAAATATTCAAAAAAATAAAAATAATAAAAATAAATAACGGGATAGATTAAAAATAAATAAATAAATAAATAAATGAGAGATGTTAGCAATTTGTAAATGTACGTTGTTGCCCTTGGATTCCATGGTGAAGAGTCATCTAAGTTTAATAATGTCGGCAGCTTTCCACAGGTGATGGTGATCACTCATTGCAACATGCATGTGGGTAACATCCAAAAGAAAAAAGAGAGTAAATTGTACGTAACAGGAGTTTTTACCAATACTGTTTGAATTAAGATGGCTTTTGTTAGGCTACTTTCTTTCATATTTATAGAAGAATCCACACTACCCCACGTACATATATAGCTCAAGTAAGAGGTTTGCTATATTTTAATATACTGTTTGGCTGTTTGAGCATTCCACCTAATAGCTTAGGCTTTTAGGTTAGAAACTTGGTGGCGTTTGGCTCCCCATCTGGCCAATGAAAGTCATTTTGGAAGAAGCTAATGATTTTAAGGATGGACTTTTTAAAAGGTCATTTAGAAAGAAAAAGAAAGTGTTTGGCAAATGCATATTTTTAAGAAAAATGCTAAGTGAACCAAATTTTAGACCAAAAATTTTAAACCAAATGATGTATCAGAATCACATTATCTTGATTTTTGTGTATTTTTTTCAATGCACAAAAATCAGGACTGTATTATTTTGACATATCATTTGGTTTAAAAATTTTGGTTTAAGATTTGGTCCATCTAGCATTCCTTTATTTTAAAAGTACATTTGTATCAAAAAGTATGGAAAGTTATCAAAAGGCTATCTTGTGAGAAAAACTGTCTATGAAAAAAACTGACACTTAAAGAACAATAAAATGTCAGTTTTTTCACAGTCAGTTTTATCATAAACCAACCATTGGATCACTGTGATTTTTGGAAGACATGACATACGTAACAGGAGTATCTAATCCAACGGTCGATTTTTCAAAATACTTGTCCCAACTATACCAATGAGTAGTGGACCGTATTTATCCAAATGGGGTCTGAACTCCAATGGAACATTTCTCTGTGTGTGTGTGTGTGTGTGTGTGTGTGTGTATACATATATATATAACTATGTGATACATAATATGAAAAACTGATCGTTAGATCAGATATTATACTTAAGCATGTCAAATCAGTAAAAAATCACCGTGATTTTTTTTTTTTAAAATGTCACTATAAAAAACTATGAGTGTTGTTTTTCAAATTATAGTCATTTTTTATTGATCAATTTTTTTCAAAAACTAACTGTTAGATCACTGTGATTTTTGATAGGCGTGGCGGCATACATAACAGGGATCTATAATCGAATGGTCGGATTTTCAGAATTTGTTTTGCTACTGGCCATATGAAGGTCTTTTAATATTTTTTGTATTTTTGTTATTTCTAAAATCAGCTCAAATTTAAAGATTTTCTATTAATTGTAACTTAGTAGTGTAGGTTTATCCACACTAGATTGATTAACAGAGTATTGATGAAAAAGGTGATCAACAAATCCAAATCCGTCGGAAAGTAAGAAGACCACTTTAATTTCCAGTGATAGGGTTAATTATTAGTGGAGTGGCCAATCTGACCCACAATAATTGATTAAGAGGAGAAGTGGGAGACAGCTTTATACATTTTCAAGGATTAGGGGCCCACTGGAAAGTATTTACTTTAAAACTAAAAGTAAATTGTATCATCCCAAAAGAAAAAGAGAACTGTAATCTTTTTCATAAACGCCCCGGCAAATAAGTATAGTACCTAACTAGTGCAGTTCATATTCTTTTTAATTTCCTGATTAAGGTATTCCCACTTGTATGTCATTCCCGCGTTCTCTGCACTCTCATTATCCTGTTTATTACTATGCATGAATCATGATGTTTATACACTTCTCATTCTCTTTACCATTCCTGTGGCTAGTGAATATCTCTGCACCAACTTCTTGTTGATTATCCATCCTATACCGATCCTTTCATCTATCTATATGAAATAAAGGTACGTTTGGAAAAGCATTCTTAATTTCTTCCCTTCACTTTGATTCTAGTGGAACTTTTTGTTTTTGATAGTTTTTTTTTAATTTTTTTTTTACCCGTTTCACTTCTTATTTTGCATCGGTATTGGTAAAAAATAAATAAATAAATTATGGAAGATTGAATGGATGAAGTCATAGCCCGACCAATTCCACATTTGTGAGGTAGTCCGGCCTTGAGACTTGAGAGCTTAAACTTCTTTCATGGAATCACGCGTCAAATTAACCTGCACACACACGTTTATATATATATATATATATATATATATCAAAGGTGCTAATATCAGGTGCACCTGATGCATCTTGCATCAGCTGCCCTCTTGTAGAGCTACACTTGCACTGTAAATTTTGGAAAACTGACCGTTGAATTAGATACCCCTATAATGTATGTCATGCCTACCAAAAATCAAAGTGATCCAACGGTTGATTTATGAGAAAATTGACTGCTAAAAAATGATAACATTTTAAAGAACAAAAAAGTCATAGTTTTTCAAAGTTACATTTTTCAAAAACCAATCGTTGGATCACCGTGATTTTTGGCAGACATGACATACATGATTGGAGTATCTAATCCAACGGTCAGTTTTTCAAAATTTTCATCGCAAGTGACTTTACAAGAGGGCACCTGATGCATCTGATATATATATATATATATATATATATATCAGTTACCTAAAATTCTAATTTGAGGATAGATTGGGTTGAGTTGGTATAAATCAAATAAGTTCAGATTTTTGGTTTGTTTTCATACAGCCGAAACTTTGAAATAATGGCTTTGGCAAAGAAGTAGCTTAATTTACCTAGACAATCACTCTAAACATCAAAATTAAATAAATAAATCATTGAATTAATAATTATAGGTCAGGTTCACGAAACTTTACTTGAACTTCAAAATTGAACAAATAACAAATAACTAAAAAATAAGAAATTTTATAATAATTTTCCTTTATCCACTTGTTTTCTTTAGGAAATTTGAGGAAAATGGACTCTATGTGCATCATGTGTCCCTATAAAGCTAATTAATACCTACACTCGGGGCTGAATTATTTACTAAACCTATACAAAATTTAGTGGCCTATTTTATTACTAAAATATATCCTACAATAAATATGTTTATAATGTAAGTGCTATACCTATTTATGTATATAGGTATATATTATTACATCCATAATAGAAATTATAATATGTCTTTTCCTTTATCAAGGCACGGTCGCCCACCTCTTTTGCCTAAGGAGGAGCATGAGGATGCCCATGCTCATAGTGAAAGACATGAATGCTCACTCCCTGAAGTGAATTAAAAAAGTATATATAGAAAGTACGCCCGCTTTAGGGGATATAATAAATAGAGTCTATACCCTGTCTAATTATATATATATAATTATTCGTAAGCTACTACGAAAAAAGTATATATAGAAAGTACGCCCGCTTTAGGGGATATAATAAATAGAGTCTATACCTTGTGTATAAAAGTATATAGAGAACATAAAGTATATATAAAAAATTTACTACATGCACCAACCTTTTACTATTTCCTGGCCCCTCCCCGGAAATCCCAATAGCCTGAGTATTTGTACAATGAGATAGTAAAGTGATCCTATCCATATCGTTACAGATTAGGATATATGTCGTGTATATCCAGGGTAAGGCAACGGGAGGATTTTAATAAAATGAGCAGCGCCAGACCAGATTTCTGTTACACGACCTCTGATAAAACCAGTAGTATGTACCCCAATAGCTTCGGAAAGTACTACAGTAGCTTCTATTGTT
>JAESVK010060517.1:98013-132884 GCA_017140935.1 Hamamelis virginiana
TATTATTATATTTTAATTATTTTATCTTTATCTATATTTTTTCATTTTGTAATTATTTTTATCATTTAAAAAAATTATAAAAAGTATTTAAAAATTCTTTTATATTTGTAAAAATATTTTAAAAATTAATAAAAATTCTTAAATATTTGAAAGAAAATATAAAATAAAAATCTAAAAAAATATATTTAAAAATTTTAAAATCATAAAATGTATAAAAATATATTGAAAAATAAATATTTTAAAATTATGAAAATAGTTTTAAAATTATAAAAATATTTAATATAATTTAAAACACTAAATTATTTATAAGAAAATTTCTAAAAGTATTAGAAAAGTATTTTTAAAAATTATTAAAAATAAAATATAAAAATTATAAACTACAAGTGTACAAATACTGTTGTATAAATCACAAAACTCTTTAAAATTATTAATATACACTATTACAAGGTTAAAATATGTGTATGACCACTTTTGGGATTGATGTGTCAAACAAAAAAAAATTCACGGCCTCGGTGCCCGATACCCGTTACGTATCACCCGATACACCCGATACCCATTACATCTTTACCGTTACCGTTACCGTTACAGGTCCGTTACCCGATACTTAAAACCATGGCTTGACCTAATGTGGATGAATTAATATCAGTTAATTTAGGATCCGATGAATCGCCTAAAATAATTAAAATTGGGGCAACTCTGTCACCACAAGAACAAGAAAAATTGGTAGGATTGTTGAGAGAAAACATAGAAGTATTTGCATGGTCGTACAAAGACATACCAGGGATTGACACCGACATAGTACAATACTTTATCCCTACTAATCCGGGGGTTAAGCCGGTTAAGCAGAAATTGAGGAGAATGAAGCCGGAATGGGCACTGAAAATCAAGGATGAAGTAGTGAAGCAGATGAACGCTGGAATTCTCCAAGTAGTAGAGTACCCCGAGTGGTTAGCTAACATTGTGCCGGTACCTAAGAAGGATGGGAAGGTCAGAATGTGCGTAGATTTCCGAGATTTGAACAAGGCATGCCCTAAAGATGACTTTCTGTTTCCACACATAGATATCCTGGTAGATAGTACCGCCGGTCATGCTCTGTTATCCTTCATGGATGGGTTCTCGGGTTATAATCAGATAAAGATGGCCCCTCTAGATATGGAGAAAACCTCCTTCATCACTCAATGGGGGACCTTCTGTTATCGAGTTATGCCTTTTGGCCTAAAGAACGCCGGTTCTACCTATCAGAGAATGGCAACCACCTTACTACACGATATGATTCACAAGGAAGTCGAAGTATATGTGGATGATATGATCGTGAAATCTAAGGATCGAGAAGGCCATTTTGAGGCTCTAGGTAAGTTCCTTTAAAGAATTAAGCAATGTAACCTGAGATTGAACCCACAAAAGTGCGCCTTCGGAGTAACTGCGGGGAAGTTGCTGGGATTTATGATCACTCAGAAAGGGATAGAGGTCGACCCGGAAAAGATCAAAGCCATCACGGAGATGCAACCTCCAAAGACAGAAAAAGAGATTCGAGGATTCTTAGGCAAAGTTCAGTTTATCAGTCGATTCATAGCACAGCTGACCATGATTTGTGAGCCCATCTTTAGGCTTCTTAAAAAAGATGTGCCCACGAAGTGGAATGACGCATGCCAAGAAGCCTTTGAAACGATCAAGAAATATTTGAGCAACCCACCAATCTTAGTTCCTCCACGGCAAGGTGAGCCTTTGCTATTTTATTTAGCACTCACTGAAACTGCAATGGGAGCTATGTTAGCTCAGTATCTACCAGAATCCCGAAAGGAGAATGCGGTGTACTATTTGAGTAAAAAGATGACTGACTATGAGGTTAAATACGACGCATTAGAGAAGACATGTGTGGCATTGGTGTGGGTTACTCAAAAGCTCCGCCATTACATGCTGTCTTTTCAAGTGCAACTCATTAGTCGCATGGACCCTCTGAAGTACTTATTGGAAAAGCCAGTGTTATCCTATAGGACAACCCGTTGGTTATTGCTATGATCAGAGTTCGACGTTCAATATGTGGTGCAGAAATCAATGAAAGGGAGAGCAGTGGTAGAGTTTTTAACAGAGCATCCATCGTCAACAGAAAGACCGTCTGAGTACTATTTTCCCGATGAAGAGATTCTAGAAGTGAATAAGGAACCTTGGAAAGTATTCTTTGATGGGTCTCATAATAAGAGAGGATGTGGAATAGGCGTGTTGTTAGTCACACTAGAGAATAACTTGATACCATTATCTGTCAGGTTATCCTTCGATGCCACTAATAATATAGCCGAATACGAAGCCTGTATCCTAGCATTGGAAGCTGCCTTGGAGTTAGGTGTGGAAGAGTTGGAAGTATATGTGGATTCCGCCTTAATCATATACCAGACTAGAGGAGAATGGAAGATTCGGGATAAGAAGTTGTTACCCTACCATGAATACTTAGAGACTTTGGTGAAAGAGTTCCGTCGAATCGACTTCTTTTATCTATCTAGGTTAAAGAATAAGTTTGCGGATGCCTTAGCCATTCTAGCATCTATAGTAGATATCCCTAAAGATGAAAGTGTAACTCGTCTCATTATTGAGTCCCAAGAAGAACCGGCCTACTATTGTGTTATCCAAGAAGAAGAGCCGAACGATGGAAAGCCATGGTACTATGACATTCAGCAATTTGTAGAAAAAAGTGAATATCCGAAAGAAACATCATCTGTAGATAGAAAAACTATAAGAAGGTTAGCCAGTCAGTATATCTTGTGTGGGGGGAAGCTATACTGGAGATCACATGACGGGGTGCATCTGTTGTGCGTCAATGAACAAGAAGCTGAAAAGATAGTGTTGGAAGTGCATGAAAGGGCTGGGGCTCCACTTATGAATGGATACATGCTAGCCAAGAAGATCGTGAGACTAGGGTATTATTGGTCAACCATGGAGAGGGATTGCCATCTACATGTCAAGAAATGTCATAAATGTCAAGTATTTGCAAGTGGAAAACATCAACCCTCGATGCCACTCACTACCATGTCTTCGCCATGGCCATTTGCAATATGGGGCATTGACATCATTGGCAAGGTAACCCCCACAGCATCAAATGGACATGAGTACATCCTGGTCGCCATAAATTATTTCACCAAGTGGGTAGAAGCTGCATCCTACAAGACATTGAATGCCAAGCAAGTAGCAAGGTTCATACAAAATAATATCATCTATGGGTATGGAGTGCCCCACGAGTTCATCTCTGATAATGGACAGCATTTCCGAAAAGAAACCGAAATGCTCCTACAAAAGTATAGTATCAAGCATCATCGCTCATCTCCCTACAGACCACAGACAAATGGGGCTGTTGAAGCAGCGAATAAGAATCTCAAGTCGATCTTGAAAAAGACCACCGAGACTTACAATGACTGGCATGAAAAATTACCACTAGCACTGTGGGGATATCGTACTTCCATTAGATCATCGACCGGTGCTACACCTTTTTCACTTGTATATGGAATGGAAGCGGTAATGCCTATAGAGTTAGAAGTCCCGTCGTTAAGAATTGTCATGGAAAGTCAACTGGCGGAGGTAGAATGGGTAAGGAACCGGTATGAAGAGTTAGCTCTACTAGATGAAAGGCGATTGAGGGCACTATACCACCTTCAGGGGTATCAAAGAAGAATAACCAAGGCGTTTGGTAAGAAAGTGAAGCACAGAGGTTTGAAGAAATGAGATTTAGTACTAAAAGAGATCCGAGCACCGATCCATGACCCGCGAGGAAAGTTCAAGCCCACATGGGTAGGCCCTTACATCATCAGAGAAATACTGTCAGGCGAAGTCGTGAAGATTGCAGACATTGACGGGAATGAATTCTCTCAACCTACCAATTTGGATCAATTGAAGAAGTACCACATATAAAAAAAATAAATAAAAAATAAAAAAAAGAGCCCGCTAGGTAGAAAAACTGAAAAGGCTGCCTAGGCAAAAATTAGGGTATTCAAATAAATAAATAAATAAATCAAGCTCGCTAAGTAGAAAACCTGAAAAGGCTGCTTAGGCAAAAGTTAGAGCAAATAAGAAAAAAAGTGGAATTTCTTCAATTTGATTCATGAACTACGAAGACCTGATTCCCCAAATATCACAAAGAGTTAGAGAAAAATGACAAAGTATTGTATCAAGGACGAGGATACGTAGGCAACCCATAAAGTTACTTTGGGTGCGGTCTATTTCTTGTAAAAACACCAAGAGTTTGGTTCAATTGTAACTATTAAAGGATTATTTGTTGAGATTTTAATAAAATTGATATTTATTCATCCATAAAGGGTAGAAACCTTTTGAAAGATTATTACATGCCATGTGTACTCATGATTCCTACTTTCTTCAAATCTTACATTGCCTTGAAAAGTAAAATATATAATCCCTAATCTACTCTAAGTCTTTCTCGCTCCGCGGGCTTGGGCTTCATTCTCATCTTCTCTATTTCTCTTAACTCGTGATGCATATGGTGGAAGTGACGAACCCGCTGACTGAGCTGTGACTTGAGAACCATAAACGAGGCTTTGAACCTTATCCTTTATAGCCTGCACCTTCAAACCCAAGTCTTGTTTAAGCCAAGCCCGATACTCCCCATCAAGCCTAAAAGGCCCATTGCGATCTCCTACCTGACTCATACATAAACCTGAAGCTCATTTCTTCATAGCCCAAGATACTAAAGAAGGAGTAGCCGCCTCTACCCCATGAACATGTCCTTTGAGAGGGAGATTGATTTAAGTACGGCCCATCTGGCGAAGCACCCGAGAAGCCCAGTAAAATGATGTATGCTTTAAGCCCATAAGCTTCACCTGACAACATCCCGAAGTATGTAGTATATACTCTTCACCACAATCCCATATAGCCACATACCATTGAATATCCCTCCAAGTCAGAGAAGAGAAGAAGATGATCATATCCTGAATCGAGCGATGCTCAAAAAACAAAAGCTTACGCGAACAGTAGTTATGGGACAAATGTTTGGGCCCATCAGAAGGAGTGATCAGCTTAAATCTCTCAACCAACCACATCTGAAGAAGAATGGGGCTACCCCTAATGCAAGAAGCAGAGTTGGAGTGAAAGTGGTCAAGCCCGTTTAGAGTTTTAGCTAGCACCAGTGGGATGATGTTATGAGATTGTGACAATGGCAGAATGAGTTCACATGTTTCAATGGGTATGAAAATGGTTCCATTCGAAACAAGAAAACAACCCACTATACATAAGGCGAGTGCGTACTGGGTAGGCCTATGAAGAGCTAGTGGTTTTCCCCCTTCCCTCAAGAAAAATGAAGCTAGTTTGAGAAGATCAATGAAGTTTTCATGGATATATGAAGAAGCTTCCCTAGGCAAGAGTTCAAAGAGAGAAGAAAAGGTTTGGAAATAACCTCGACGAATAGTAGAAAAGATGAAGGGACCATTAACAGAGCTATTCATCAAGGCACAAAACTCTTCAAATAAAGGACATACCTCTTCACAGTTGAAGCGAAATACATGAAGATCAGAGTCCCAGAAGTGGATCACAGAGTTGAGAAGTTTGTCTTCAAGCTTTACATGACAGAGAAAGAACTACGGAGACAAGCCGAATCGTTCAAATACCCTCTTGCCTTATGCCCGCATTCTTGCTATGAATAGATTGATGATCAACTTGAGAGCTTCCATTGTGTTTAGTGTAATGAAAATGAGCCTAGAGATATGTTTTTATAGCTTTTTGGCAAAAGAATCGAGTTATAAGCGAAATAGAACACTCAAAAAGTTAAAAAGCGTCAAAATAATCAAAAAAGGTGAACCAGGGTTGATGACCATCCTCCAAAGGACGGCCAACCGTCCCCTAGGGACGGCCAACCGTCCATGGAGGGATGGTCATCCATCCCTGATCCCAATTTTTGCCTAATTTTGACTTTTTCGAGATCTTTTGACGTCCGGTTTGACTTTTCGCTCAATTTTTGTCAGTTTTGACCTATTTTTGGGTTAAAATTGAACCATAAAAGCAATTGAAACATATTTTTATTCTCATTAGGATATAATTACATGCTAATTAGGGTTTTTTAGTGCATACATAGAGAGAGAGAGTTACATAGAAACCCTAAGCAGGCCTCCTAAAGGCCTAATAGTACAAAATCATCTCCTCCGGGATGATTTCCATGTTCCCCATGAACCAGATGCCTCGTGATCCTCTCTCGATCCATGACGCTCTTGTAAAAACGAAGCTTAGGTAAGATTGGTGAAGAATGAGATCATCAGTGATTGAAAGAGTAGAGAGAAAGTTACATGTGCAGCTATGTTCGCATTATGTGCATCGAGATTTATACTTTGAAGTTCTCTAGTCAATGATGCACTATATGCCAACAATTCCTCAGCATATGGTACAGGCACCTGAAAGGTTAAAAGATTCAAAATGTTAGGAGAGAGAAAGCTACATATGACAAAAGGTGAAAGCATGATGATTACCGAAGTGTAAGAAGGATCAATGTGTGGATATTCGTTATAAGGCACTCGAGTGATTGTTTGTTGAACGAAGCTACCATCTTTAATAACTTGCACTTGCCAAGAAACAGAGGGCAAAGGAGGAGCAGAAGATGAAGACTCGCCCTCTGTAGGAGCTGTAGTAGCTGTAGGATGGGAAGCATGCCCTCGAGATCGACGACCCTGCCAAATAAAGAGATATTAGGAATAATGTATGAGAAAAAAGGCAAGGCTATCAAGAGAGAAAGTTCGATACCTCAGTAGGAGGAAATCCCAATACTAATGGGCGCATCAGATAGTGCTGATAGAATGTACGATAATCCTCATGCGGACGATGGAAAGCGTCCGCAAATACACCAACCATAGCGTCTGCTAAAGCATGATCTGTCAACCTATCAGTGTGCCTCATAGAGAGAGGAGGTGCATGAGGCACACGGGCCACAAAGCTGAGCACGCACTCTTTCCCCAAGGTACCAGTACCTGCCAGAAGGCCCCTCGAGCATAATCCTCTTATGAGACATCTCGATTACAGAGTTAAGTTGAACATGCATGGTACCTCTCCAATGGCGCCAAGGATTCCACCTAACCTGAGGACGAGGTATATTAGAGAAAGTTTGAGCATTGAGAAAATAAAACAGAAATGAAGATGGTTACTTTATTGGAACGCAATCCTGCAAGAAAGGCACGACTGTAAGCATAATCATGCCTATGGGCAATGGCAGTCACTCGTTGATCTGGGGCATATCGAGCGAGGGTTGGCCAGGAAAAGTCATTAGCAATCAAAGTTAGGCTATTCAGGTTGAGGTACTCATGAGCCCATACCTGCAGAATATGTGCATTGTTAGAAGATGAGTAAAGGGAAGTTTATGATATTTTCTAAAAATAAGTGAGTATACCTCCCAAACGAATCCCATGCCTCCAAAGTCAGTGCATACCCCTCGGGACCGACAGCACATGGTCCTATACATGGTGGCTAAGGCAGCACCATCCCAGTTATACTGAGGAATGGTATCAATGTCCTCCAAACTAGCAAGAAAGCCTAGAGGTGCCAAATCAGCAATGCCTGCGAAAAGGGTGCATGAAAATAGGTACAAAAGGAAAGCCCGCACGATGTGATCGGGATCTGCTCCTTCAGGCATATTGCTGAATGTGGTAAGAAGAGTGTTTCGGCGAACTGATCTCTTCACGATCTCAATATCACCTGCCCCAAGAAAGATATCCAAGTAAGTCAAGTTCTTGCTTGCATCTTCATAAAAATCCAAAGGGCGACCCCCAATGGAAAGTCCTGTGATCATGGTGAAATCAAGAGGAGTCATAGCCATCTCCCCAAACTCAAAGTGGAAAGTGTTGGTGGTGTCCCATCAAAGCTCAGATAAGGCCATGAGGGCCTGTCTGTCCATAGTATCAACCCATAGTGAGTCGATGAAATCTCCAAAACCAAGCCTTCGGATAGTGGCTTTGACATGTGGTTGGAGGGTATCCATCTTGGCCCACCATCCAATAATACCCTGTAAAGAAGACCGAGTCCTGATGTCGAACTCTGGCTGTAAAGATAAAGATTAATGGATTAGAGGTATAAAAGATAAGTTATGCTAATTCTTTGAATCAAAAATACAAAATTAACTCACAAAATGACACATTTTCAAAAAAATGTTCAAATTTTATTTCTTAAATGGTTTGTCAATTGTGAGTTATTCAAAAAAAAATATACCATAATTAATGTAGTTAATTTTGGTATTTTCAATTTTACATCAAGAATTAGCCTAATTCATTTAAAATACCATATGACTTCTTTTCATGAAAGTTGAATTTGAAATAAAAATACTAAGAGAATAGAATTTTGAAAATCATGAATAAATACTTAGCATAAGTTTTGAAAGTGACATTTTAAGCTAAGTCTTAATTCATGAAAATTTTTGATATGTATTACTTAAAATATTTTGAAAACTTATCATGATATGATTATTTTAAAAACATTTGAAAAATCATGATATGATGAATTGATTTGAAAAATTGAAAATTGCCCCTTTAGGCATTTTAACAAACACTTATTGTGCACATTTTTTAAAATGATTATGAAAACTGTTCATGATAACTCAAAAATATTCAAATGATGTTTGAAACACATTTAAATCATGACATGAGAAGTGATATGATGAATTGCTTTAAAAAAAAATTGAAATTGTCTACCTTTAGGCATTTTATCAAACACCCAATATGCACATTTTTGAAAATGATTGTGAAAACTTGTCATGAAGTTTTTGAAAATATCCAAATGATGTTTGAAACATATTTGAATCATAACATGAGAAATTTAAATAAAAAAAATCAAATCCTAGTGTCTTGGGAATTTTATCAAACACTTAGTGGGCAACATTTCAAGCTTGTGAAGCTAGTGAAATGGGACTCCCAAGCTTTTCCAAATACAAATTTCATGAACACAAGTCATCAAACAATATCCAAAGATCAATATCAAAGCATCTAGACATCAATGATTCAATGAAAGAGCATGGAAAGTAAGCTTACCTCTTGTAGAGTATGGATATGAGAGAGATGGTCATGGGGCTCCAATAGCAAGCTTGAGTTGTTGGGATCATAAGAAGGTGCTTTGTAGCTCTTCATCTTCATATATGGGTACTTTGATTCATACCTATTTTCCATAAGTGTAGGTAGAAGATGAACTTGAAGAAAATAAGTATATGTGTATTTGGGTTTTGGATCTCCAAATTGAAATACAAGGATGAAATCCTAATCTTTTGATTCACAAATTGGAGTGATTAGCAACACTTGAGGTGTTTGAGAGTTGATTTGGGTAGAATGAAGTTGAAATTGATGGAATTTTGAAGAAATTGGGAAATTCTAGAGAGAGAAGGTCTCAAATTGAACAAAGAAAGCATGAATGAGCAAATGGGTGTCAAAACACCTAAGTATGGAGCAAAAGGCTCGGGTGGCCGTCCCCTAGTGGACGGTTGGCCATCCTCCTTGGATGGTTGGCCGTCCCCTAGTGGATGGTCATGAATGGTTGCCTGTGTTTAAAGGTGAAATAGGGTGTTAAAACCCTAAGTTCCCAATTTTACCTTTTGTGGGTAATTAGATAGAGGTCATTATCACATGTAGGTTTTTAGGTCAGATTGAGTCGGTTATTTTTTCATTAGGTTTTTAGAGAGTCTAGGAGCATCCCTGCAAATTTCCATGGCATTCCGAGCAAGGCTTGATAGAAAATAAGACCTTTTGTGACTAAGGGGCAGTTTTGTCATTTGAATCACAAAAGCCCTGAATGACTGTCAATTTTGTCTCGAATGGTCTCGAGACTTTGGCATGAATATTTAAAGTGTGTTTTGTAGCTAATTTGATCAGTGGCAAGATCTGTGGAGCCTTCTGGCTCATGATTGGCTCTTGAAGCTCGAAAGGCCCTTTCAAAGCCCAGATTAGGGTTTCAACCGGAAGCGATCGGGATTCGATATTTTTATCAAACCAAAGCCTTCAAAGGCTTCAAAAAACTTTCTTAAAATGTTTTAAAACTTGTTCAAGAAGAAGAAATGATTTCGAAAGCAATCGGTTAGCAAAATTCAAAACCCTGATTTGGGCCCGGCAAGCCCTAAACAGCTAATCGGTCTAATTTTCCCTAAACCTTTGACCTCGGTCAATGAATTTTCACTTCAAACACTTCTTAAAACATGGAGAATCGAATCAAGATCGTTTCGGCGCTTGAATCGTCAAATTTGGACTTAAAACGGGCCCGAAAAGCCGAAAAAATTCGAAATCGGATCAAAATTGGCTGAACCAGGCCCATATAGGGGATTTTTGGGATGGGGGATCGATGGCCGTCCATCTAGGGACGGCCAACCATCCATGAAGGACGGCCAGCCGTCCTAGGGTGGATGGTCGTCGATCATTTTTGCCAAAAAATGCAATTTTTATAGTATTTTTCCTGCCAAGACTCTTCCGAGCCCTGCCATGTGTCCAGTTCGGCCATGGGGGAGTTTGGATGAGTTCAAACACCTTAGAAGACTGATTTTGAGCCCTTGGATCATTTCTAAGGGATTCAAACTCAGCCATTGATCAAACCCAGGCCTCCCTATAAATAGAGGGCCCTGAAATCAGTTTCAACACACAGAAAAAGCTTTAGAGAGCTAGCTTGAAGAGTAGAGGCTTGAGCAATTGCACAAGCTTCCCCCATAGCACTCTAGCTTAAGTTTTAGAGTCCTTGAGTTCCTTGGAGTCCTTGGAGCTTGAAGAGAAGGCTTGGAGCAAGAGGGAAGGAGGCAAAGAAAGAGGTTAGTAGTTTAAAGTTTTTGCAGTTTTCTTTTCTTCTTCTTCTTCTTCTTCTTCTTCTTCTTCTTTTATGATCATGTTAGGTTAGGTTTTATTTTATTAGTATATAGGTTTTTATTTCTTTAGTATGCATAATAGGTTAGTTTATTAGTATGCATAATAGGGATTAGTTTTAGGATGCATGATTAGTTTTGGCATATTCTTTTCCTCTTCTTTTCCTTTTCTTATGTGATTATGGATTTAGTTTTTATATGTTAGTATGCATGATAGGAATTACTTTCATACATGTTTAGGTCTCTTAGGTTAATAACCATGTTAGGATAGTTTATGTAAAATAATCACATGATAGCATATTTTAGGATGAATTTGCATTGTTCATATTAGGATGATTAGTTTATTTTTTATCTCTTAAAGTGTGCTTAAAAATATCAATTGTGTTCGATGGAGCATGCAAAAGGTAAGACTCTACCCTTGTGTTTATTTCTCATGAATAAAGTGTTGTTTTCAAGCATGTTGTAGGGGATAAATTAGAGCATCATACTAGATTGCATATTAGGTCACTTACACCCTTTTTTCTTTTATTTTATGAGTTATAAATACACTTTTTGGTTATTTTCAAATCTGTCCATGGATTTAAAGTGACCTTAAAGTGGATTAAAACTCACTTTTTTTGGTCCAAACTAACTTAGAAACATGCCTAGGTTCTCATAGCTAACTTAGATTGCATTTAGGCCATTTTCATGCATTGTTTATATTCTTTTATGCATTCTTTATCTATTTTTCCAGAAATTCCAGCATGCATATCATAGTGTTTTAGGTATTTAGACTAACCTAGGATTTGCTAGAAACCCTAGGATTAGGGGGGTCACTTGATCCCACTTAGGACTCTTCTTTGTTGTAAGAATTACAATAAGAATAGAGTTCTATTTTACCTAGGATTCTACTTCGAGAACATTTCTAAAAGTGATTTTGAAAGAATTCAAAAATGGAATGAAATTCCATCTCTCATAACAAGTGTTTTGATCAAACTCAAACTCTTGAAGCTAGAGTCCAAGATAAGATAGAATCTCTACGATTATGTGGTTTATTACAATAGGAGAGTCCTATGTAATCGAACTACGTGGACTTTGATCTTTGTCAAGTAATTGATAGGGCAATTGATAAGGTAGGTAGGCAGTCAATAGGGAGCAAGTCCAATCTTGGGTTGACTTCTAGTCTCCTAAGATCCTTAGGATTGTGTATACTTTTGTACTATATATTATTATTATTACATATTATTATTCATATTTTGTGATTGATTAGATATACTAGGATTGTTTTGAAAAGATTTTGATAAAGCCCAAACTTAATTAGGAGACCTTTAATTAGGACGAGGTGGGTGCCTACAAGGAGTTCCTTGGAACCTTCCCACTTCGTAACATAGCCCCGAATCCAACTTTGATTCGAAAGACCATACTTTTCCAAAATATGGGGTCAATGTTTTATTGAAAATAAAACTCTTTTTGTGGTTTCCTTGTTCCCTAAAAATAAGGTGGCGACTCCTAGTTTTTTTCAAACTCTTATCCTTTTTCAAAAACCCCATCTTGAGTGGATAATAGAGAATGATAAATGTGGATAATAGAGAAGGATAATAGAGAAGGATAAATTGAGACGGATAAATATCATCCACAATCCACTCAAGATAACACCCCTCCCCAAAGTGAACGAGAGGCCTCCCGATCCAAGTTTGCTAGTTCACAATAAAAGAATATTTTATCCGGCTGTTGATTTTTTAAATTAATTATGTAACTGATCTTACGAAAGTGCACAATAAAATGAAGCTTTTAATTGTTACAAGGACAAAAAATGGAAATTTTGCCCTTAAATTATGTCCGTGGAGCGCTAGAGGTAGCTAGTGGAGCTCATTTATCAGTTGCCTTAATATTTACTACTTTTAACAGAAGTTATTAGTCTATTATTTTTCAGGGTTTATACTAATAGGACCTTAATTTTTAAGCCTTATACCAATAGGCCACTTGAGATTTTGGTGTATACATGACCGATTGTTTTGATACAAAATTTGTCAAAAATACCCTTATAGTTTTCTCAATATAGTTGCGCACTGAATTCACTTTAAACGGTTGCCTTAAATCACGACGGGAGAGAAGGGATATGTTATATAGTGGGTTTTGAACAAATCACATTCAATTTGTGGCTGACTAGTTTTGGGAGGGTTTGATACTCGCCATTCACGGTCGGTGTTCCTATAGGGTTTTCGATCGTCTTCTTTGATGAACTAGTCACAGCAAGCATTCCCACAAAGTTTCCAATCGTCTTTTTCCGGTACACCATTCACTCCCTACATTTGCACAAAGTTTCCGATCGTCTTCTCCAGTATGGCACCGAAGTATGTATACATGTTTTTTTGGATGTTGAGATTTTTTCATTTTGTTAAGACTAGTATACATGGGTTTTTTTGAATTTTTTTAAGGCTTGTTGAGATTTTTTTCTTTTGGCTTATTTGAGATGAAACATGAGGTTGGGTGGGGGAAATTTTTTATTTTTGGGGTTTGGTTGTGCCATGTATACGGGGATGTTTGTATTTTGGGCTTTTTAGAATTTTAGGTTGAAATGTGAACTTAGATTTTGGAATGTTTTGATTTTTTTGTTGAACCATATATACATCTATCTCCGTAAAACGGAACAAAAATTATGAATTTTTATTTTTATTTTTTGGGGTTTGGTTGAGCCATGTATACTTCGTATTTGTATTTTGGTCTTTTTAGGTTGAAATGTAATCTTAGATTTTGGAATGTTTTGCATCTTTTGATATTTTGGATTTTTGTAGTACCAAGTATATATGTATCTCTATAAAACAGAACCAAAACTTTTTACATTATCTCATTCAACTTTCAATCCAGAATATAGTTCATCTCATTTTAAATTCAAAAAAACCTTCCATAATCCAATTTGTTAATAATAGTATTTAAATAAAAAAATTTCCATATATAAACAAACCACATTGAATCGGATAATATTATAAAAACTAAAATGTAGTTGATAATAAGGAAATGATATGTTAGACAATATATGTTATTAATTGACTTTAAATTTCACTTAGAGGGGCCTATCAGTATAGTATCTTATGATTTGCACTTTGTGATAATAAAAACATTTTAAAGGATTTTCCCTATTTTTTTAATATGTTATGGCATGTCCTATTTGACTTCTTTATGAGATAAAATGACATTAGCCATCCGATGAAATCCGATGGTGTAGATGAGTGGTATTGATAAAGGACGGTCAAAACGGTACAGATGAGAGCGAAATTAAGTTATTTGCCCTTGTGCCATTCAACAAAAGCTGAATATATACCACCATCTCACCTATCATCTCTCATCCATTTCTCCCTCAACTCACTCTCTTCTTCGGCACCGGTGAGTTATGGTGAGCCCTCTAGTTCAGGTTTTCTTCTCGAAAGAATAAAATCAATGAAATTTTTTGGCTTTTAAAAGCAAGAAATGAGAAGATTGATTCTTACTTTATTTCCTGTGCCCTCTGTTTGGCTGTTAAGAAATGAGGGGCAGGAAAAAAAATACAATTTTAAAAATTATTTTCTAGTTTTAGAGTATTTCCAATGCAAAAGTGTCATTTGAGAAGCCATTTCCAAAATTTGGCACTCCAAATGGCACCGAATAGTGCCAATGCCAAATTTTGGCACTAAGGTGCTCCAATGTATAAGTGCCAAATTTTGGCACTTTCCATTTATTTTCGTATGTTTAAAAATAGAAATGATCAAGTCAACATATGTTCACATAAGTTTATGTAAGCATGAAACTAATAAATAATTGTGAGATACATGTTTGGAAAAACTTACCGTTGTATTAGATACTATACTTATGAATGTCATGTATGCCAAAAATCACACTGATCCAATAGTCGATTTCTCATAAATGTCACTAACAAAAAGTGTGACAGTTTCAGCAATCATAATTTTTCCAGTCTATATTTTAATATGTTTACATTGGATTACCGTGATTTTTAGCATGCATGACATTAATCTAACGGTTAGATTTTCGAAATATATATCCCACAATAAACTATGTGATATTAGTATCTGTTGATTATAAGGATATGTTGATTAATGTTGATTATAAGCATATGTTGATATCTTAGCTTCATGCTTACATAAGAAATATAAGTATATGTTGATTATATCACAATTTTAAAATAAACTGTGTGAAATTGGATCAATATGATTTCTTGCATACGCAATGTATATAATCAAAATATCTAATCCAACTATCGGTTTCTCAAAATACGTACTTATTCCACATATACTGAATTTTGCAAACTACATGTCAAATTAGGAGTAAAAACTATGTATCAAGGAACTTGTCCCGTTAAAAAAAAAGGGGGGGGGGGCTAATGACATTATAGTACCTTCAACTTTGAGGCAAATACCAATGTGGTTTCTAAATTTTGTTTCTGCTTGACTTAGTCCAAAGTTTAAAAAAATTGTACAAATGTAGGATAGTTACTCTGTTCCGTCAATTTTATTTAATGGAGGCTGACTGGACTTCCCACAAGGATTCTACTTGGATCTGACGTGGCACATTAATTGACAAATTGGGTTGCTTTTTGATTCAGATGACATAGAAATTATATTATTATTTTGTAATTTTCGGATTTTAATAAACTAGAATTTTATTTTTCTTATTTTCAATAGTTTTTATGGTTCTAATAGTCAATTTTGGATCCCTATAGGATATACTATAATAGGTTGGTGCAATTTACAAGGTTTTAGAGAGAGAGAGAGAGAGAGCAGGCCTCGATTTTCGAGATATTAAGAGGTTCAATTTGGCATTGCTAGCGAAATAAGGTTGGCGTTTATTGCATAATCCCTCTTCCTTGCTAGCAAATGTTCTTAAGGGTCGATATTTTCACAATTCTGATTTTCTGCATACTAGACAGGGTAACAAACTATCTTGGGGTTGGAAGAGTATTATTGCCGAAAGGAAGGTTTTAAGGGAGGGGTTGAGATGGACAATTGGTACCGGGCAGTCGGTAAAGGTATGGGAAAACCTATGGTTGCTAAAGTTAAATAGTTCTAATATTCAAGCACGAGCAGATGATGTGGATACTACCTTGCTTGTATATGAGTTAATCGATTTTGATAGAAAGTGTTGGGATGAATCTCTTCTCCAAAGGTTATTCTTTCAGTTAAATGTGTTGGCAATCCTAGAGATTCCTATCTCACGGAAGGCTGCTAGTGATAAATTGGTTTGGAGTTTATTCGGTTAAATCCGGATACCATTTTGCATCAGTTGAATCTCAAACTTTCAAATGGCACGGATCAGGAGAAAGGGGAAAGAAGTAGTGCTGAAGTCAATAAATTTGTATGGTGTTTTATGTGGAAGCTCTGAATCCCTGGGAAAATCAAGGTGTTTTTTTGGAAATATAGCCATGAGCCCATGAGTCGTTATCGGCTGGAGAGAATTTGCGGAAAAGAGGGCTATTACATATAGATACGGTGTGCTGCTTATGTATGAATCAATAAGAAATGGTGCTTCATCGGCTATTTTGGTGTCTTTTTGCTCGTTTGGTTTGGTTATGCAGTCCTCTTCAGATTGATGTCACAACTCTTACTAGGAATGCTTTCCTCTCGGTGTAGTATCAAGTGCTTGAAAGGCGTAAACATGAGAACAGTGATAGACGGTGTGCTGAGTTGGTTTCATTTATTATGTAGAGGATTTGGAAAGCTCGAAATGTTGTAGTTTTACGAGGGAAGTTGTGGAGACGAGATGGAGTAAGTGATAAAGCCTATGTAGATGCTATGGAGTTTGAAGTAGCGAATGAAAGTAATTTGTCAAACTTAGATCTGGCACGGAAACGTGTTATAGACAGGGAGGAAATTCCTCGACAAGGGTGGCAACCCTCTTTCCATCCATAATTGAAAATTAATGTGAAAGGTGCTTGGAATAAAACCAAGAAAGTTAGGGGGATTGAATTTGTGGTTCGTAATGGAAAAGAAGAGGTTTTATTGGGAATGGCAAGATTTTTACAACACATGTCGAGTGTGTTAATGATGGAAGCGCTTGCAGAGCGTTATGGTTTGCAACTTGCTAATGAATTGGGTTGTCAACAAGTGATTGTGGAAGGGGGTGCTAAAGTTGTGTAGGATTGTTTGGATCAAAGAACGACCATGGTGCAAGATATTGAACTGATTTGTGAGAATTGTTTTCACTTGAGAGATCAGTTACAGTTGGTTGAGTTGAGATATATTCCTAGAGCTTTTAATGATGTAGCAGATAGAGTGGCAAAAGTAGTTATGGTGGATAAGGTATCTTTTTAGCTGGAAATAACATCCTCCCAATTGGTTTAGGTCATTTGAGGAGGCAGATGTATTTGGATTTTTGTCTGTTTCTTCCTAATAAAATGATGATCGTTTCCACAAAAAAAAAATTGGTCTCTACGTGTTAATAGGATTTTATGAGTGTGAACCATCAAGGAATTCGATGCAATCCACATTATCGGAATTGGACTTTTGAAAAATACAATGAGTTGCCACCTTATTTTTAAGGAATAATGAAATCATAAAAAAAATGTTTTATTTTAATCAAAACAAAACAACACCGTAGTTTGGAAAGATAAGATCAAGGACCAGATATGGATTCGAGACTAGGTTATGACATGTAAAGGTTCCAAGAAACATCTTGTAGGCACCCACTTCACCCTAATTAAAGGTTTTTTAATTTACTTGGACTATTTAAAATCTCATGCAAATAACTCCTAACTAGCTAAAACAAATAATGAAATAAAAATCAAATAAATTCCTAAAAACCTAAGATACTTAGTATCCTAGGGCAAACTTGAGCTTTATTAATGCCTACGTATCTTAATAGTTTCTTAGTAAGTTTCAAAGTCCACGTAGTTCGAACTAACATAGGACTCATCCTATTGTAGGGAACTATATTGATGCAAATTCTTATCTGAAATCTTATTTTTCAATATTCCAACTCATTTAAAACTTAATTCTAGAGAGACTTTATTTTGTTAAACTTTTTATTTCAAAAGATAACTTTAATTTAAAATAGGATTTTTATCCAAACAAGAATTTGTTTTTGAAAACAACTCTTTCAAAGAGTTCAATTTGATAAAAACAACTCTTTTTCAAAGAATTTTATTTTGACAAAAACACTGGAAAATAGAATTTTATTTGAATGAAAACACTCTAAAACAATTTTGTTTTGAAAACAATTTTATTTAAAAATAATAATAAGTCTCTCAAGACTAGAATTCTAATCAAGTTAAAGGAATTGATCATGATTGTAATTTTTACAATAAAAGAGTCCTATGGAGGTTAGAAACCCCTCCTAACCTAGGGTTTATAAACTGCACTTAATCTAATTGTATCTAGAGGCCAATTCTGTAACATCCCAAACTAACATCTATACCGACCCTTCCGAATAGGTCGACACATGTCAAGATAGGGGTACAACCTGTCCTGCTCATTCGTATTTCCGCATGAGATATAAGAAATGAATATATATTACAAAATGAAATGACATGTCCATACATTATGTCCCAATTCGCCAAATATAATACAAATAGGAAATCGAATATATTGCCAGCATCCCTGGCAAGTGGGATGTATCATAGATCAGAAGTATTCTAAATAACTGAATATAACTTAATAAATTCTCATGAAGTATGTAAAACCAAAGCAGGAAATAACTATGCAGCTATCCACCATTTCCAAAGCGGCGAATTATGCAAACCAAACATTGTACCCCGAGTCAACCTGAAATTTACTGCAATAAAGCAGGGGTAAGCGTCAACGTGCTCAGTAGGAATATCATTCTTAACTAACAGTGATAATATTGATGCAAGGAATATTAAATAAAACATTTCAACATTTTATGGCAAATCATCTCAAGAGTGGTGAGTGGTTTTCAAGATTTTTAATTCAGTATTAAAACCTTAATGCTTTAGAAGTGCTTTAGATACTTGCTAGATTGTGTCAATCCACCGGGCTCTAGCAGGCCAGTGCTAGATTGTGTCAATCCACCGGGCTCTAGCGGGCCAGTAGGGTCATGCCATTGGCTCCACCCTAGACCATGGTCTGAAATATTTCATAAATCATCACATCAACAATATATCGAAGTAATCCAAGCACATATAAAGCATCTCATTCCAAGTGTTCTCTTCAGGATCACATATCTAAATCAACAGTTTTATCTTTGTTCAATAGAACGTTCAGATCATATAAAGCACATTTCATGAACAATTCACCACCACAGGTTTAACAAAATATATATTCCATGCATCAGGTTTCACAATCATAAAATATTTAACAAATAGTAGGTTTTACTATAAATCATTTCATATAAAGGAGGAATTTTGCATCAAAGATTTATAAAGGGTTTTCATAATCATTAACACTGGAAAAAGTTAAAAACATATCTATCATCAATATTAGTAAGAATATAAATATCCCTACCTTAATGCAACGGTATTCCAACCCTTTGTGGCTTCTCGAGCCTCCCCAATGCAATGCTTATGCACCAATGCAAGTGGTCCTCCAAGGGACCTTTTGAACTGAAAAATAACAAGCAAACAATGCGAAAGAAACAATCAAAACAAAGTAAAAAGGGGTCCTAAATCCTCAAAAGCAAAACAACCTTCAAAACTAAGCATTTACGAGCTTAAGAGCCCAAAAGCCCCAAAAATAACAACCCAAAGGCTTAAAGATTTTCAAAACATATTACCAAGAATGATTTGAAAATGCATGCCAAATCCCATGGCTAAAAGCCAAGTAGCTTAGGAAGCAAACTTTAGAAAACCAAAGAAGAAACCAAAAGGGGTAAATCTGGTATTTATCAAAATATTTCTCTTTCCAAAACAAGTTTTTACTCCAAGTCTATTAAAATAAAAAACAAGGCTTTATAAGCTTTTCGAACATATAAAGATCGTTCAAAACGGACATCAGATGAAAAAGATATGTGCGTTTAAAGTTTGGGTTGAAAATTAGGCCCTTCCAAAACAGTTTTACTATTTAAACCATATATCTTAGCTCAGTTATTGAAAATTAATGAACTTTAGTGTTCTGAAAAGAAGACTCAAAGATCTACAATTCATCTTTAATAGCCGAAATCCAAATCCAACATTTTCAAGGCCAAAATCATTAATTTCAGTAACCTATTGGGTTTGGGCGAGAATATTTCCACTGAAAAACAGTTTTCGATAAAATGGACATAACTATTTGTACAAAACTCTAAATGAGGTAAGGTTGGATTTGTTGAAAAGCTAATTCAAATACCTAAAACTTTTGTGAAGAAAGTTTAGCCCAAATATGCTTCTAACAGTGCCAAAAGTGTATGGACAGATTACTCTGTTTTCAGAAATCATATTTAAATTTATCAAATAAAAGAATAAAATTTGTGAAACTCAAAAAGAGTATAACAGTTTGGGTCTGTCAAAACTCATTCTAAACCATAAATTAAATCCATTCAACCTCTAAACATTATTCAAGCATTTATTTACAACCCAAATCAGTAAATCTCAAATGCATGATTGAAAAACCAAATTTGGAACCCATAATCAAGCATATATATACTTTAAAACCTAAATCAGTTTGCATGTATACTTTAAAAGCTTTAAATCCTTTAAATCCTCTTCACAGACATGAAGCTAACTACAACTAAACTTAAATAAAATTGGGACTTATCATTTAAACCCACGGTTTTTCTTCCTTGAAAATACATGCAGTATTCGAGCCTCAAAACTTAGATCAAAACTAGTTAATTTGATGATCTACTTCCCAATAAACTTCAAAGAAATGAAAGACGTCCATTTAAACTCAGTTTTGAGAAGAACCCACAAAGAATCCGTCGAATATACCCAACTAAAATCCATTTAAACCCACCAAACTCACGGATCCTTGCTTGAAAGCCAAAACAAATTTTAAAACTCTTCAAACACTTTAACCCAACCATAAGACTACTCAAAAACACCTTTTAATCACCAAGAACTCTACCAAACCCAAAAACCAAACCCTAATCCTCACAAAACCTGAATAACCCAAAGAAAAGAGGAGGAAAGGAAATCATAAATCAAGAACTCACCTTCTTGAACGGCAACGACGAGAAATCCGGCGAGAGTCCGGCGGCCTGCATCACCCCTTTCACGGCTGCTCCCTCTCGGCAACTCTCTTTCTCTCACACCCCGATTCTCGGTTCTCTCCCTCTCAACTCTCTAGGGTTTTATCAAATGAAAATAAAATGAAAGGGGTAGCTGGTTTATTTTGGATAGAGGGGACACGACTGGCATTTTTAATAAAGTTTACTTTTTTTTTTTGAAACATAATTTTTGCTTATTTCCAAAAATAACCCCAAACTTTAATTGAAATTATAAATAAACATTTTTAAAATTTTTGGGTTATCACAAATTCAACCTAAACTAGAGTTAAAAGTGAACCTAAACATACTTCTAAGTTAACAAACAATTCTGGACAGCACCTAAAACATATGAAAATATAAAAATTAAATATGAAAATGCATGCAAAAATAAAACAAACTTTACCCTAATGACTTAATTCTAAGGACCTAGAGTGCAATTTTGTTAAAATGTCCTAAAAATGGATTTAAACTATGTTTTTAAGCCATTTAAAATTCTGAATAGAATATTTAGTGTTCATAAACCCTTGTTTTAAATATTATAATTTTTCTAAAAATCCTAAAAACTACTAACTATCCCATTAACCCTACATGTTAATATGCAAACTATGTAGGAAAATATGTTCTAAAGTGACCTTTAGGATCTAAAAATTAAGCTACAATGCAAGCTAACTATCATGCTTATCAATATGCATATATTAAAAAAAATAAGCACTATAATGATAAATAAATACAAGGGAAGCGACTCACCTCATGCAAAGCTCCCTCGTTCACAATTTTTATAAAACAAACAATTTTTATGAAAGTAAATACAAGGGAGGAGACTTACATTGTGCAAAGCTCCCTCGTTCACAATTGTATTTCAAAGCATGCATTTAATCATCTCATACTAACTTTAACTTCCTTGAAAAACCTAATCCCTACTAGATCACAAGAATTTCACCACTTTTAAATTCAAGCAACAAGTATTAGATAAATCAACCACATTCAAGAAACATGTTTTGAATTGAATATGAATATCAAATAACATGTAGATCGAAAACTCAAGATGAATCAACTATCAAGAGGGATCCATGAACACAAGAATCATTCCATCCTTCTTGATAGCTAGAAATCATATCAACAAATATCAAATGAACACACGATATACGTGGAAACCCTTTCGGGAGAAAACCACGGGAGAACAAGAGCAATCCACTATGAAAGAAGAGTTACAGAGATTATACCATACACTCTATCTCACCAACCCATGGCCTAGTGTACTGAGATCTCATCAACTCAGTCCATCGAGTCCTCCTTCTTCAAAGCTTACTCACCAACTACTCAAGTAGTCTCACTCTTGATGTCTTCATCCAAGAGCCATGAGAATGATCCTATCTCCACATATGATTCTCACCATATGTATGTAAATTTGGTTTCCAAGGTTTCTAATCCATTCTAAGAGAAGTCCATCATCAAATAATGAATGTTCAAGCTCAATCTCAATTAGGAAAGGAAGAACAACAGCCCACAAGTGAAGAACAAAGATAGATTTGAGAATGGAAATGTTCTCTGGCGGCTGAGGTCACTAGAATCTCGAGTGACCTAATCCTTTTATAATGTAATCAGTGACCAATCAGAAAACAGGGTAAAAAGTAGGCAAAATTAGGGTTTGCACGAACTTGGATCGATCCAGCCAAGACTTGGATCGATCCAAATTAAATTGACCAAAAAACACCATTCTGTAGTTGAGTTTAACTTGAAATTGGATCAATCCAGCCAAGGCTTGGATCGATCCAGCTTGGGCAATTTTTCAATTTACTAAGAAGGATTGAACTGATGCAAACGTGGGATCGATCTAGGTCAACCTTGGATCGATCCAAGTATTCATAAAATCCCAATTTCCAAAGATATAAACATGGGATCGATCCAGTTCAACCTTGGATCGATCCAAGTATTCATAAACTCCTAATTTTACAAGTTTAAAAGGAACATAATGAGTTCTAACCTCCTAGGTTCAATCCTTAGGTCACTAGGTCACTTACCATCCTAATCCATGGAGATATAAAACCATTTTTGCACAGCTTCACTTGTGATCATTAGTACACATCTATAAATGTACAATCCCAAACCAAGTTTTGAAACGAAACACGCCAACACATAAACACTAAACCTAACAATCTCCCCCTTTGGCAGTTTCGTGACAAAACTAAAAATATAAAAACAAGAGAAAAAGAAAATGAATCTAAGAAACCTTGAAACAAGATTCACTCCCCCTCACTTGTATAATTACATAATCAAAACTATACATAAACCAACCATGACTGAAAGATCATACATTTCACATCCATCTTGACCTGTTAATCCTGCACACGCTTCACAAACTACCTTATGCAGCATAAAATGAACTGAATAGATACAGTAGCATATTGATAAAACATATGAAATATATCAAGCGAAAATAATGCTACAAGACATCCATAAAACAAAAAATTGTATTGATAATCAGAAAAAGTTGAACATTCAGTTCAGTTCAACACTCAGTTTATTTCAACAGATAAATCAGTCAAGATTACAAAAAAACAACATCCATAAACACATTTCCCTTGATTCAGCAATAAGCAAAACCCTAAAAACTAACAAAAACTCTAAAAAAACAACTCAAAAGCTCTCCCCCTTTTTGTCACAAACAGATAAAGGGTTCACAAAGTGGATGGATCAAATCCATGACCACTGTCATCAAGATGAGGAGAAAACGGTGCAGTATCCCCCGAGCCGGACGAAACAACAGAAGAACCACCCGCAGCATCGGAACGCTAACTGGTAATGAGTGAAATAAGGTGGTCAATCTTCGCATCAGTGCGAGCTTGACTGAGCTCTAAAGCAGCAATGTGCTGATGAAGACCAGCGATGGTCATGGGGTAAACTGGAGGAGCAGGTGGTGGAGCAGCAGCAGCAGCATCAACATGAGGAGCATCCTCATCAGAATCACCTCCAGGAGCAGAGGTATGTCCACAACTGCGATTAATGCAGCCTAGGTCAATGGGATCACGAGTAGGTTTCTCGGGCCTGTAAGAAGGAGACGTTTTCACCCCTAGCTTCTTACAGAACTCCGTAATCATGGCACCGTACGGTAAGGCAGTCTTGATCTCATGAGCTCGAGCCACAAGACGAATGGTACCCCAAATGAGTAAGGGAAAATTGATAACAGCCCCATTCATGAAAGCATAATATAACCTAGCCTTAGGGTACTCAAAATGTACACGGCTACCCTAAAAGTCTAACATGCATTACTAATCCTAACATGCATTCATGCAAACCCTAGAACTTACATGCATTCAAGCCATACTATGTTCCTAACATGTAAATTATGGGTGGCAAATGGGTATGTATGGGCAGGTATGGATTAGGCCTAAATGGGTTGAGCCACAAAATGATCATTACCCTTTTATGACCCATTTAACTAGTACCATGTCTTCACCTATTTAGACCCATACCCATATATCCCGACCCGATTTTTTTATTTTTTTATTTTTTTTTATTTAACATATATACACGCCAACAAAAAAAAAATTAAAATAAAATAAAATTGCCGCATTTAACAACAAAATTTAATATATCATATTTAAATTCTCAACAAAAACAATTCTCTCTCTTATATGTACAAATCTTGTCCAGAATAATCCCATATTATCCTTCACTCGAAAAGCAATTGAAAATGTCACAATTTTGTAGTCAGTTTTTTCAAAAACTAATCATTGGATCATCCTGATTTTTGGTAGGCATAACATTCATAAGATGAGTATTTTATCCAAAGGTCATTTTTTTTTAAAATATATTCTGCAACTGACCCTATGGAAGCGCAAAATGCCAAAATATATAAAATTGAAGGTTTTTTTACATGCATAAGGGCACACAACGGTCGATATTTTTTTTTCCAAGTCTTTTGTAAGGTGGGGAAAAGAATAAAGGATTTTAACTCGATAATATACCTCCTAATAATGAAATGAGATAAAATCATAACTTGAAAGTCTATGAAATCTTGACAAATGTTTTTAAAATACAAATGAAGTAATTTCATCAAGTGTATATGCTTGTTAATATAACCAAGTAGGTTGATTTTTCAAAAAGAGAGAAGATTTTAAAATTTGTCCTTCTATTAATACTAGATAAAATTTGTCATTCTGGGAGACACAGAAACTGCTTTCCTGCGAAGCTTTTGTACAGCAGCATCAGGAGATCTCAAATGAGATTTGTACATAGAAGAGAGAGAGAGCGAGAATTGTTTTTGCTAAGAATTTAAATATGACATATTAAATTTTGTTGTTAAATGTGGAAATTTTATTACCCATTTAATTTTTTTTTTAAAAGGTCGACCCATTTTATATGGGTTGGTGGATCGGGTCGACCCATGATATATGGGTATAGGTATAGTCGAGTCAAGACATGGTATTAGTTAAATGGATAATGGTCATTTTGTGGCCCATCCCTAACCTTAGCCTTCCTTTTTTTGAAGGGGGTTGACCGGTTGATCAACGACCCAATGGGTACTCGGTGGGTACCCATTTATTATCCATTTGTTAAATGGCGGGTTTGGGCGAGTTGATGGGTCTGGGTCAATTTTGCCAGCCCTACTGCCAACTCTTCTACTTTCAAATAAATATATAATTTATTTAAATAATTTGCCAAGTCAACTAATTAATATTTTTTTTCTTAATTATTGAATAAATTTACTTATTTGTTTTTAAACAAATTTATTTATTATAATTGAACCTATTCGCCAATCCTTGCTGCATTGGAGGTCAATTTGGGAGATTACCTTTATGAGAAGGTCCAAGGATTGACAATTGGTCTTTTTATTTTTATTTTTTTTTTACCATTTTTAATGTTATGATATGTAAAGTGGACTTATAGGCTTCAATCCTGTTTGTTTTAGTTCTGTCTAAAATTATAAATATCTCTTAGAGTTATGTTCAAAGTAACTTTTGACATGTCAAAATTTTCTAAGTAAATTAAAAGTCATTGTGGCAAAAATTAAGGGGCCTAGCATTATCAGATGATCCTAAACTCTTCAAATTATCAAAAAAGGGTTATCATCCATTCCTTTAGGTCAAATATAATTTTGAACTCCAAAAGTGATAGTGATTTTAGTTATTATAAACATGGTCTTAATATAATAATCACTTCTAAATGATTCGAGGAGTAATGGGATACTTAGCTGATGTTGAACTCCTAGCTTTTGTTATAATTTAGTGATAAATTTAATTTTTTGAAATTATAATTTGAATGAAACTGTAAAAGGATATGTGAAAAGATAGTTTTCCAAAAGTAATTTCAAGTAAAGCTAACGAGACTTCAGTTTTTTTATATATCACATTAATTCGTGCTCATGTGTTTTTATTATTAGTTAGCCAAAATTTATCAGAGACAATGGCATAAATTGTTCTATTAGTTAAGAAATACATCTATTAACCTTTTTTAATTGGTTGATGTAGAAATGATAAGTTTGTAATTAATAAAACAAAGTCGAGTTTCGTTTTGCTTTGAATGTAAAGTAAAAATTTATGGTGAATGCATTCCTCATTAGTTGGTGAATAAATTTGGTAAAAATATTCTCTAGATATATGTTTGTAAAGGAATATGGTAACAATAATCAGAAAATGTAATAATATTCAGAAAATTTTGGTAAGATTTTGTTGGGCATTTAACAAAACGAAGTCAAGTTTGAACTGTCAAAATCAAACAACCATACAACAATTTATAGGAAGTTAAATTTGCTAACCGGAAAAAAATAAAAAAATAAATAAAAATTGCTAAAATCCATGGTCTAGGCAAAATATTCCACATGAAACTCATTGGGGCTTTTTTCCCGGTTCTTTAAGGAAGCCCATTGGGCTCAATTAAAACCAACACAACAAAAGGGAGACGGGATTATTAGAATTGGAGTCTGCATTACAACCATTGAGAGATTTTACTAGTAGGTTAGCGCGTCTACACTTTTAAAATTCATATGGACTTTTGATTAGGAAGTACTATTTCCAATAGCGTTGACAATAAGTTCTTCCCCTTCTAGGACTAAATTTTAGCATGAATGAGTAGGTGCTTGGATGGGCTAGCTAGCTTCGATCAATTCTCATAACCCAATTCATTCTATTTATTTATTTTTTCTTTAAGAGGTTTTTATTTTTATTTTTATTTTTTCTTGCCAAACGATATATATACACAATCAATAGAGTTAGCTATTAGTTGTTACTTGGTGGTAGTAGGGAGGGGAGCAACAAATGGGCCCTCATTCATGAGAAATAGGTTTTCCAGTTCATTGCTCTTTCTCATACGAAAGAATAAGTATAGGGCCATATCCAAAAATTATGAGGAGCACTTTACCGGCCTATCTTTACCTTGAACCCTCTCTTTACTATTAATAGATTGATATTGATATATTTTTATATATTCAAATTCGAAATTTCTTCTCTAAAAATAAAAATACATATTCATTAGACGAACAACTGATTGACTAGCTAGCGATAAATGTTTAGAACTGATAAACTGGTTGCTGTATTAATTAACTGAGCCTGTGACCAACCAGGAGTTTACACTAACAGTTTATTTTACAATCTACCAAATTTCTGTATTGCAATATGCATGCATAATCAACAAAATGTGCACCACTGCCCGCATAATTGCATGTGATTTATAATTAGGTCATCGAGTTTGGATTTGCTGTTGATCTGACAGGCCGTTGGATGGCCGACACGTGTGCAAGAAAAGGGATCTAATGGTTCACATATAAAAGGCCCAAATCTGGTGTGTTTTGGATCACTTATTAGATTCATGGGCCTTTCTTATGTGAGCCATTGGATCCCAATTCTTGCACACATATCTACCATCCAACAGTGATCAACAGGTGTTGATCAACTGCCAAATCAACAACAAATCCAAACTCTAGCTCATCGCCTGCCACATTGCCAGTGCACACTAGTCACTACAGGTAAGCAGTTCGCTTACCTGGATTGTCAGCAAGGAAACGAATTGCCACCCAACCCCCAGATGGCACACCAACTGTATTCCTTTCCATGGGGTCGACAAGATTAAAGTTGGCAGGGTCCTTCTTAGGATCAAAATTTCCAAAACCTTGACCCACAACAAAGAAATTAAAGCCATGAAGATGGAGAGGGTGGCTTTCAGCACCAAGAATACTAGTGTCCTGCATCACTAATTCCACACTAGTATTGAATGGGAGCACCACCACCTTGGTGCCATTCGTCACCACCGTATTGTTAGGGGCCGTGCCCGTATAATTGAATGGAATCAGAGGAGTGGTCGGAAAATCAGTGGTGTATACACCATTGGATTGACCAAAGAAATGGGCTTGGAGGAGTGCTGTTGTAGGGAGTATAAAAGAGATGTTGTTAACAGAAGCTGCAAATTTAGAGCTGTTATTAGGCCCTTGACATGTTTGAGTTTTTGGGCAGGGGTTTGTTCCAAGGCCTACTGTGAAGAAAAAGCGCTTTTGGACAGTTTTGGGCACATTTGCAGGGAATTGGGCATTAGCCAAACTGCGAAATTTTCGACTAAAATTTGCAGCAAAGGAAGTATCATTGAGGGAAGGAAGTGTGGGTTTAAGAAGTGGAAGATTTTTAATATTAGTGGAAGAAGAAGAAGAATTGAAGGGGTGTTGGTGTTCATACTCTAGAATAGCAGCAGTGGTAGAATTATCAAAGGCACCAAGGCCAGTGAAGTATGGTCTCGCTTCCATTAAGAAAGTGGCATTGGGAGAATGGTGTTTGGTGTGCAAAAGAACATTGGTGGTCTGTCCTGGTGTAATTAGTACTACATTGGTTTTGAAAGGCTTCACATAAATTGCATCGGCTTCGACGACGGTGAGGGTGTGATTTGCTATACTGAAAAACAGCTCATCATTGAGTGCAGCATTGATCAAACGGAGCATATATGTCTTCCCAGGCTGAACCTTTAGCTTGAATGTATCTGCAAATTAAGCACCACATATATATGTAAATTAACATTTTGAATGAACAAAACAAAAGTGATGCATGTGAGTTTTGAGAAATACCATTTGCAGAACAATTGTAAAGTGGGCCTGGTAGGCCGTTAATGGTGTATGCATCAGACACATTTGGGCCAGCGCCGGTCTGAAGAGCCTGCTTAATAACTGCCTCAGGATCAGCATTCCACCACTCCCCTGTAGTTTATCATACATCATGTTAATTAGTGAATATATTCAGGTTTCATGTGTTCATCATTAATTAATTAGCATCATATGTACCAAATAGGATGGGGACTTCCTTGTGGGGTTTGGGAAATGGGTAAGAAATATTATGCTTGGGAAGAATGATGAAAGATCCATAGACGGTAGCTCTTAGCCAGGAGATGTGTGAATGCCACCAGAGAGTTCCTCTTTGCACTACTACAATAATAGTCAAAGAAGACAGTCTAAAGAAGACAGTTTTGAAAACTGTCTTTAAAACTTAAAAAAGAAGACAACTTTTATGAACTGTCTTCTCTATAAAATATTAAAGGACAGTTATTTGTAAACTGTCTTCGATGGCTTATTTTAGAAGACAGCTTGTTTTAGAAGAGTTTTTTATTTATTTTTACTAATGTAAAACGACACCGTTTTACTCCAAATCATATTTTCCACAGCCTGCATCACCGTTCATTTTGATCTACCCTCTCCTCATCTCTCAAACAAAATGTCTACGTCCCTCGATCTCCAATCGACTATTGGCGCTCGAGTTTTGGGTTTCCCTCCAAAACCCCTCTCGATACCCTCGCAAGCAGCACGGCTTTGCTCCATTCCTCTGCACTTCTTGATCGAAACCCTAGCCTAGCCATCCCCTTCCATCTTCACCATTCCTCACCAAACCCTAGCCCATTCTCTGCTCTAGTCATCACCGTACACTCAAACAGCGGTATCGCTCAAGCTATCAGCTCCGGTATATGCTCAAGCTACACTCAAACGGTGGGTGAATGGATGAGGGTTTGTGAATGGACGTTGAAACCCTCATTGTTTGAACTTCGACCATATGCGCGCCGGCAAGTTTGATCACATTCATTTTGTTTGAGTTCCGGCCATATCCTTCTTCTACCTGTGTAATCAATTCTAGGTTTTTTTGTAGGGACATCTGAACTAATCTACACAAGTTCATATCCTTAGATAAACTGTCAGGGGGCATCATTCCACAGGAAGAACGCATTGGTTGATTTCATAACCATACACGGTTGATTTTATTTTGAGGTATGTATGTATTTTTTTTTCAAGAAGTTTCCAGATGTGTATGTATGGTTGAACGCATGGGTATTGGCTGCTCTGTCTTTCCAATTTCCTCTAACACTGAAATAGAGGGCTTAAAGTTGTATATGTATTTGTGTGTATATATTGTATATGTGTTTATATGTATATCTGCTCTGTTTTTGTGTATATATGTGTGTATATATTTGTAAACCCCAAATAATCAAACACCATTAGAACAATAAAGGATAGAATGTCAGGACAAATGGTGTATTTCATCTTGAGGAAAGAATGCCGGACAAAAGGTATATTTCATCTTGAGGCTTAAAGAGGTGAAAAAATAAATAGAGAAATGTGAGAGCTGGGGGCTAACCATCAGAGCCACCAATATGCTTGCCATTCACAAATACTTGTGGGACAGTGTGTTGTAGGACCAGATCCAGAAGAACATTCTGAATTTTAGACCCATCATCTGAAGAAAAACATAATTAGAGAATCATTTTTTTTAAACCACTTGTCCATATTCATCAAAATTGGCACTAATAAACAGTCCAAGCTAATAAGTACCTCGAAGATCAAGCTCCACAACAAAAGGTTGCTCATGTAGTTCACTAAATATGTGCTTGGCACGCAAGGAATACCTAGACTCAGGGAAAATCAACCAATCACAATACAGAGAGAGAGAGAGAGCAATGTAAAGCTTGAAATAAAATAAATTCGGGTGCAATTTTTAATACATATATGCAGCTTTTGCTCAACATTATCTCTTAAATAGCTTTATTACCTTTTAGTGTGCAACCTTGATACTAAATTAGGATACAGTTGTCCAAATAAAGAACATATGAAATAGAAGTAACTTAATACTGCATCTCAGCATCTGTAATAGAAATCTGAATGCATATACAGCACTATCTGCTTACTGAAAACTATAATCAGTTGCCCTCATTGTGCTTCAAATAATGCATATATATCACTATCAGCTGCTTTTGCAAAACATCCATTCCTAGCCTCATGCCCAAAAGTTTTCTGTGTATTAACTGGATTACTAATTAAATTCGATCTTCCTAATATGTAGACCTAATTTTAATGATAAACAATAAGAGGATTAGTATGGTAGCAAGAGAGAGAGAGAGAGAGAGAGAGAGAGAGAGAGAGAGTTACCACTGGGATAGTTTGAGAATCGGAAATCTAAGTATACTAGACTTTATTTTTTTTCTTTTCATTTCAGTGACTGGTCACTTCAAGCCTACTAGAGTATGATGAAATAATTTGGGAGCACTGCTAGTCCTAGTAACATGCTAGACACCCACACACCTTGAACCAAAATTAGGTTTGTAGCTTTTTATTGATCAAAGGAAATGGTTGGAAAGTGGCAGAAGGGGTAATCTTTCCTTTAATAACTAGAAAATTTTATACGCATATAACCAACCCAATTTGATGGTTCACAACTAATGATTTCAATTAATTAATCTACAATCTTTGTTAGGGGATTGGCCGATTTGTTGGACGGGGTTGAGATTCTTTTCTTTCTTCATTGTTGTGTAATTATTTATGGTGGTTGTAATGGTATCTTTGTACTACTTATTGCTATAACTACTAGGCAGACTTGCACATTTTTGTTTTTTTTTTCTATATATTGTTCTTCCCCCATAGGTATCATGGAGGAAAATAGTAGTGAGGATGATATGAGCCCACCTCCTAGCCCAATAAAAGAAAGGAAGAAGCGTGGTCCTACTAGAATATTCTAGTAGAAAAATTGGTCACGAGTTTTATGAACCATTTATTTGTCATTTCATTCATTTTGCTAGCATTTAGAACCATAAGGTTATAATCCTTGAAGCATCAGTCCTTCAATGGTACAATCTCCGTCTTTCCAATATAAGATTAGAGTGCATATGGATTCAAATATGTGTCAACAACAAACTGTAGCTTGGAAGCATTGGATAGGAGGACCATTCTGTTCTATAAAGAAAATTAGTATTTTTTTTTTTGGAAATATTACATTTTTTCTGGAAAAATTGGTATCTGGCAACTGCATGTATCTGTAGGAACACATTTTGGGTTTTTCAGTTTCCATTTGGGTGTAGCTCACCATTCAAGCATATACCTCTTCTCATTGTTCTTTCCTTCTTTTCTGTTTTGTTTTTTCCTTAAACTTTTCAAACCATTTAAACCGCTGTCCTTAATTTGTGGTACATTAAGGCTCAGTTTGTATTTTGATCTCAATTTTCTCAGTCACACAGTTTAAAAAGAATATTTCTTTTTAGTTTGGTTGGAGTGCTTTGGTCATGCTAATTCAGCTAGCCATGGACGATAATTGATGCCCTTGTCAGGGTTTTGTTGGGCCTTTAAGATATTTGTTAATTTGCTTTTTAAAAAATTTGCTAGTTATTATTAAGTACATAATTTGATTTTATTTTTCCCTTTTCACATCGTAATTTATGCTGAATCTGGCAATTTGATAGTGGGAATGACTGTATCCATGGCCAAATTAATGGTGAATGAAGAACTTTTAAGTTGTGTACAAGATATGACTAGAAAATGCATGAAAGAACATTATTATCCCGTGGGTTCAACATATTTTAACATGCAGACTATGGGTCCGGAGCTGCATGCTAGCATTTTTGGAATTTTGGAATTTTGGAATTTTGATTCTAATAAGCAGGCTCACACAACCTGTGAAGGATGTTTGAACTTACTATCACCTATATTACCTATGTCCCTGCATTTTATGAACTACTCACTCATTTGCATTGAATAAAACTGCATCACTGTTGAACAGAGAATAAACTTTGATTGCCTTGCTGCTAGCATTAAAATGGTACTTCTTCCAATATACATACACTGGTTGGAGCCAATGGAGAGTTCCAATAAAAGCATAAATACTGTTAGTTCAAGATGGAGTATTTAGAATAGCAAATTGTCCTGTTTGGTTTTGCTTGAATTTTTCTATTTCTGTTGGGTTTTGCATAAACTGTCCTGTTTCAATTAAGAGAACAGTATCACATGTACGTAGTTTCTCTGCATTTCCATGGTTGGAAAAGCAATCCTTTTTTGCTGTTAATTACCCTTAGAGTCATACCACTACCATTTCCGCTACTTCTTCTGGCTATGTATGAAATAGTTGAGGTGATGATTTACAGGTTTATCGATTACTTTTTAACCAGTAGAACCAAATGAGTTTTATTCTTTCAAAATCCCTTTGTTGGGTTTGAGCTTATTTGTCATTAAATGTGGCTGCTGCTGTTGGTGGCAAAGATTTGACACTTGATGAGTTTGGCATGTCAATTATCTTAACCATCAAGTTTCAGTTATGTTTTTATAGCTAAATCACATTAGTTTAATTCATTTTCTATCAATACCCTTTGAAAATTTGAAGTCTGTAGCATAATTGCCTGTAATACAAACATTATGAGTTGATTTCTTATTCTGGTTTGACAGTTTAATGTATTCTACTATTACTATCCAAAGCGGCTGGGTCAAGTCCTCTTTGTGGAAGCTCCCTTTGTATTTAAGCCAATTTGGCAGCTCATCAAACCCTTGCTAAAATCGTATGCTTCTCTGGTAAGTACGGTCCATTCTAACCATGAATTCCTTATTTCTGAGCATCCTTTATATTTTCAATAAAATTTATTTATTTATTTTTACGGATAACTGTGGAGGATATATTCTTAGATTCTTAGTCTCAGAAAGTGCTTTCATGCTGCATCCTGTGCTTTATACTTTCTTAACCAGCCCATCTTCTAGTTTGTTAATTGTTAGGCTGCTCTCAAATAGCCATTGTTTGGAATGCATGCAAATAGGATGGCTTAACTATATCAGTGTTGGCTTTAATGTGCTAGTCATAGTTGTTTTACTCCCTAGACGAACCCTGCTTCTATTTCTTGGCCTTTTAGCTGTCCACTCCGTATCCCAGTCTCTTATACGATGCTTAACTCTGCTGACACACCATTTGATGTTGTTTTTGGCTGAGGAATATCTACAATTTGGTTAAGAAAGTGCATTTTTTACAAAGTATGGTTCAGACAAAACTGCTAACACCATGTCATATTTACATTTTTGATGAAGTATGACCAGTTTTCTATTACTCCTGCCATTGAATGTTTTAATTGTTACAACACTTCAATATGTGAGCTGAACATGCAACTGCTGAAAAACTTTGGTGCTGTTCGGTAATTTTGTTGCTATGACCTTGCGGATTTTGTATGCCTTGTCATTTATTTTTATTTATTTGTATGTTTTTTGAAGGTGAGATTTTGCTCTGTGGAGAGTATTAGGAAGGAATATTTTACAGACGCGACATTGCCAGCCAATTTTAGAGACTGAGGACATTATCACTTTGTGAACATCCAGATTTGTCTTGACTCTTCGTGGTTGAACTTGATCCCACAATTGCCCATGGTGGCAAGCG
The DNA here is from genome assembly GCA_017140935.1 of Hamamelis virginiana. Taxonomy (NCBI): domain Eukaryota; kingdom Viridiplantae; phylum Streptophyta; class Magnoliopsida; order Saxifragales; family Hamamelidaceae; genus Hamamelis; species Hamamelis virginiana. The sequence continues at coordinate 132,556 of JAESVK010060517.1, forward strand.
GTAAAGTCTACCACCAGGAATGGTGGTGAAAATGACTCTTTATGCCCTAGAAAATAAGATGGAAACTCAGAAAAATTTAACCCTAAGGAATTTTCTGGCTTATCCTTTTAATTGTTGAATTTCATGAGCATATCTCAATTGAGATCTTACTGTCAACAACAATAACAACAATTATAAAAGATAGCTTCTTTCTTTGCCTATTTTAACACTTCTCAGCACATTACATGCAATATATGTAGTGCAGACTTGAACAGGACACAACATGGATATGTTGGTTCAATGATATATATATATATATATATATATATATATATATATATATATATATA
>JAESVK010060523.1:0-13975 GCA_017140935.1 Hamamelis virginiana
AATAAAGATGCATAAGAGAATGAATTTGCTTCTAATTAATATGGAACGTAGTCACTGCATGTGTAATCATATATTCGTCAACCCTTGCAGCTCCATTTGTAGAGCAACTCGCCATGCTTTCTAAAATTTATCATTCCAGGTCATAGTTTGAAAAATCGACCTATGGAGAAGATAAATTGTTTATGAATTTAATGTTCGCCAAAAATCATCGGGTCAGTTTTATTTTTTAAAATGTCACCAGTTTTTCTTAATTGGTTTTCTTTGGAAACCAACTTTTGGATCACTATGATTTATGAGAACATAAAATTTATAAGCAGTTTATCTAATCTAACGGTCAGCTTTTCAAATTTTATCAAGCAATAGGCTTTACATAAATCACCTTACACAAAGTTGCATAAAATACACCTTGCAACATATTAACAGCATGACTGCATACTCTATTTTAACTAATTGTAAAACTTCTTAATTAATTTTTATAACTTTTTTATAAAACTAATTTTTTTTCAATGGTAATATTTAATTTATATATTTAAAGGATCATATTTAAAGGGACATATTTTTATCGTTAAAAAGTAATAACAACAATAAAATATTCCAACAGTTTTATATTTTAACAAATATATTCTAACGGTCATATTTTAACCTCCACATTCAAATGATCACATTATAACGTGCATATTTTTCAACTAACCTGATACTTTATTTATAAATATGATCATTTTCTCTCTCGTTTTCACAGACTCTATTTTCTCTACGTAATCTTAAAAAAATGCCAGTTTTTTACCCCATTTTTCTACCACAATCTTGTTCGTTGGATGATATCAAACAAATCGTATCTCTTTGGACTGTAAAGAGCATTACAGCACATACCATAATTGATCAAATTTGTATATATATGTATACATGATAATATAAGGCCGGCCTTAATCAAAGTTGCGTAAGGTCGGCTCCATATGGCTAATTTTATATCACAGTTCATAAAACTGATCGTTGGATTAGATGTCTCACCTCTGTATGTCATGCTTGCAAACAATCACAGTGATCTGACGGTTGGTTTTTGAAATAATTGCCGTTAAAAAAATGGTGATATTTTGAAGAACAAATAAGTTACATATTTTCATAATGACATATTTCAAAAACCAACCGTCAGATCACTGTGATTTTTTGCAGGCATGACATACAGACGTGAGGCATCTAATCCAACGGTCAGTTTTGTGAACTGTGATCTAAAATTAGCCATATGGAGCCGACCTTATGCAACTTTGCGTAAGGCCGACCTTATATTATCATGTCTATATATATATATATATATATATACAGATCGGTTACAGTGAGCGACTCACTCAAAGAGTGACCTCATCAATCCCCATATGCAGTGTATCAAATGGCTCTTATTTAGCATACAGATAACACTCCCGACAACCTTCTGCACTTTGTCAGCAACGCACGTGGTGTGGCACTTTACAAAATAAAAGACCAATCGCAGTGTCAATTGTTGTGGCTGGCTCCATTTTTTTATATAATCAATTTTTAAACCAATTTTGTTCCGACACCTGTCACATTATATAAGAACCCATCACCAACCGCTTATATATCGATCAGTGGTTACACAATTTGGAACCAACCGCACTCCTTCAACCAGTGGCTGGCCCATTTTTTTAAAAATAAAAAAAAAAAAATTTAACCACAAATTTTTTCCCACCACGTGTCATTTTACTACAAATATAAGAACTCATCACCAGCCGCTTATACATCTATTAGCGGCTGCCCAATTTGGAACCAACCGCACTTCTTTAATCTGGCTAGCCCATTTTTAAAAAAAAATCAATTTTTTTAAACCAGCATTTTTTCCAACCACGTGTCATTTCACTTTTTAGAATACCCATAAATCAAATATAATAACCCACTAACCGCTGAAGTATCTATCAGTGGCTGTCATTCCTATATCATAAAAACACATTTTTATGATCAAATGCAGTGGTTGGAAATTATATGTATGTTATTTTTAATTGTTATGCTCATATTCTATTGTATTAACAATAAAATAAAATCAACAACATGCAATATAACTTAAAAAATAACTGCAATACCATTGATGCCATTGTTCTGCCATTGATCATTTATCCCCATACATCCTGATTTAAGACACCATATTACTCAAAAAAACTTAAGTTACCATATAGCATATATAGATAACTTAATGCATCTAAGGTTTCTGGGTAATACATCATCCACATCTGACATTTGTACGGATACAATTATATATAAATTTAAATGGAGAATTAATTTTGGTTACTGTAGTCCAATAAGACGAATAAATTGAGGCCAATCTTGTGCGATTACTTCCTATGGTTAGACGAATTATACATGTGTCCTTGTGGGAGTGGTCAATGCTGTATACTGACAGCAAAAAAAGGCATCAATGCTGGTCGGCGTTGTTGGATATGTCCACAGGCAAAAGTAGGTTCATGGGTATGCACATTTCCTTATAAACTATTTTTAAATTGATAAATGATTTTGATATTATCGTGCCATATTATGTTCGCAGATATATGATCACACACGCGGATGTGGGTTCATGAAGTGGCTACCGGAACAAGCGGAGCAACAATCAAATACTAGTGGAGAACGTATGTCCGATCGAAATAGAGCTTCATCTAGTATAGAAGCAACCTTGGAAGAGGTCCTGCATATAGTAGAAATGGAACGGTTCGCCTCTAAACGGGTGGTTAATTTATGTGATGAGATATTAAACCGAATGCAGAAGTTAAGATAAGAGAAGCGAGAATAGAAGGATTAAACAAGCGCTGAAATCTAGCTTCGTTTCTCTGTAAAACCTTAGATGCATTAAGTTATCTACATATCCTTGATTTGTTGTGAGATCTTATACTCAAATGCAATTTAGTAGTACGGTTCAACTGCCACTATGCTATACTGATGATCTAAATTTAATTATAAAAAAATACGAAATATGAAAAACAAAAAATAGCACATCCACCTTAATTTATTGTAGTTTATAAAGTAAAATGCCAAAAATTAAATATAAATGCTAATTTTATACTATTTTCTATCACAATAAACTGTTATTTAAGGCAAATTGAACACAGCTGAAGGAAAATAAGGTAATTGACGAATGTGGATGGTCAGCTACTTCAAGTGGGTTGGTGGATGACATTCAGTTCCCCTTTAATATGGTGTGTTAAATCAGGATTTATGGGGATAAATAATCAATGGCAGAACAATGGCATCAATGGTATTGCAGTTGCTTTTTCAGTTATATTGCATGTTGTTGATTTTATTCTATTGTTAGTACAGTAGAATATAGGCATAACATTTAAAAATAACATACATATAATTTTTAGCCACTACATTTGATCATAAAAATGTGTTTTTATGATATTGGAATGGCAGCCACTGATAGATACTTCAGCGGTTGGTGGGTTATTATATTTGATTCATGGGTATTCTAAAAAGTGAAATGATACGTGGTGGGAAAAAAATTGTCGTTCAAAAAAATTGATTTAAAAAAAAAAAAAAGGGGCCAGCAACTAGTTGAAGGAGTGCGGTTGGTTCCAAATTAGGCAGTCACTGATGGATATATAAACGGCTGGTGATGGGTTCTTATATTTGTAATGAAATGACACGTGGTGGAAAAAAAATTTTGGTTTAAAAAAATTGATTTTTTTTTTTTTAAAAAGGCCAGCCACTGGTTGACGAAGTGCGGTTGGTTCCAAATTGGGCAGCCACTGATCGATATATAAGTGGCTGGTGATGGGTTCTTATATTTGTAGTGAAATGACACGTGGTGGGAAAAATAATGTGGTTTAAAAAAAAAAGGGCCAGCCACTGGTTGAAGGAACGCGGTTGGTTCCAAAATGGGCAGCCACTGATCGATATATAAGCGGTTGGTGATGGGTTCTTACATTTGTAGTAAAATGACACGTGGTGGGGAAAAAATTGTAGTTAAAAAAAAAATTGATTTTTTTAAAAAAGGGCCAGCCACTGGTTGAAGGAGTGCGGTTGTTTCCAAATTGTGCAGCCACTGATCGATAAATAAGTGGCTGGTGATGGGTTCTTATATAATGTGATAGGTGTCGGAACAAAATTGGTTTAAAAATTGATTATATAAAAAAATATTGGGGCCAGCCACAACCATTGACACTGCGGTTGGTTTTTTATTTTGTGAAGTGTCACACCATACGCGTTGCTGACAAAGTGCAAAAGGTTGTCGGGAGTGTTATTCGTACGCTAAAGAATGGCCGTTTGATACATTGCATATGGGGATTGGTGAGGTCGCTCTTTGAGCAAGTTGCTCACTGTAACCTGCCTATATATATATATATATATATATATATATATATATATAGAAATGATGTGATCAGGCCGGCTGGAAACTCGAAGTTGCGGTCGAATTTTTTTGGGCTGTTGGATGTCATGAACGGCTAAGAATCGGCACAATGATCAAGAAAAAAAAAGAAGAGGGAAGTCTGTCCCTTCACGTGGGTGGGCTGTTCTTTCTCTATCTCCTTCCTTATTCCTCTTTTTCTCTCCTCTCCCTCATCTCACCCCCGTTGTTGGTCAGGCAGCAACTGGTCGGGCACTTGCAGATCTCCGGCGACGGCGCTTCAGGTGCAAGATCTACACTCTCTCTCTCTATCTCTCTCAGTTCTTCTTCTTCTTGTTCTTCTTCTCTCTCTCTTTCTCACTCATTACTCATCATCTGGACAGCAGTTGGGTTGGTTTGAAATCTCTGCATGTACTGCTGCTACTGCTAATGTGATTGTTGGGCCGTTTGAATCGAAAGGCACTTGTATGGATAGCATGGGAAGCACAAATCCACAGACACAGGAAGGATTAAATTCTAAGTTGAGCACTGGGTTGTTTGGATTGGCATGTTTACACACTTGGATTAACCATTGCCTTGTGGTTTATCTCGCTAAACCCCATCTTAGTGCATCCAGTTCCAATTTATTGACAAGTTCAGATTTATCGAGCGTCAAGTCTGCTCGCATTGTGAAGGGGTGGAACAACTTTTTTTTGTACTCTGTTGTTATTGTTATTGTATTAAGATACGTTTTTTACCATAGTTAACGGTCAAGGGTCTATCTATATATATATTTTTTTAGTTGTTGACGACCTTTGTAAATTGTAATTTTAATCAATGATGAGAGGATTTTGCCCAAATGTGTAGTTCTGTGATCATTTATATACTAACAGTACAAGCTTTGTTTTTTTTTGTTCCACTTCTTTTGGTGTCATTTAGATTTTTGGGTTTTTCACTAGGTGATGAATATGCTGATGTTCTCTTACTCTAGTGGTGTGTATCTCCACATCTAGAGGATAGGTCTCTAATTTGTGCAAATAAAGCATGTCTATACTTTATCAATATTAGGGAAAAATCTAGGTGATGAAGACCATTGATATTTGATACTGAGAAATTGGCACATCAAGAGTTCAAGACTAACCCAAACAACACTACAAATAACAACACCCCACTCAGAAGCATTAAAGAAACTTTTCCAGGAACTAAAACGACACAATTATATGATCCCAAGTCATATACTCTATGTACAAAGGATATGAGTGAAACTGCACTAAAATGGGCTTTTTTGACTCAACAAAAGTGCAAGTTGATGAAGATATCACCATGGGCTGTATGATTATTTTTCTCTCCTTCCTGTTAGCTCACCTACTAAAACAGAGTATTCCTTTGACAAGAATATGCAAATCCTCTATTCCCTCCTCTAAACTTTGGCAAGAAGAGATGCAAATAATCTTCCCTCCTTCAAAAGACAGTTTGATTGTAGAAAGTACCAATTTGGAAGTAGAATTAAAAAGAAATCTCAGTCTCACATTATGCTCCAACAGATTTAATTCCATTCTTTTGCCCATTTGAAAGATTTGAAAGATAACTAGAAGTCATTCCACTGGTTATCCTTTTTAAGTTTGTGATCTCAGCCGTGCCCATGCAGTGCAAAACTTGTAATCGATCAATGTAAAATACTAAAAGCAATCTCACAACTGGATTAACAACTATAATCATCATAAACAACTTTTTGACTGCAAAAATAAACAAATTTCATATAGTCACTGCACAGAAATAGCTTCCACCCTAATATGATTTGCCTAGGACTTTTAAAGTTTTCAACTCATTGCGGGGTCACGGCAGCGGCGACGGCAGTCTCTCCTCTTCACGGCGGGGTCACGGCGGCGGGTCATGAAAACTGAAAATGAACAATGAGTGTGAGAGAGAGAGAGAGAGAGAGAGAGAGAGGGAGAGAAGAAAAAGAAAAAGAAGAAAAAGAAAAAGAAGAACTGAGAGAGATAGAGAGAGAGTGTAGATCTTGCACCTGAAGCGCCATCGCCGGAGATCTGCAAGTGCCCGACCAGCTGCTGCCTGACCAACGAGGGTGAGATGAGGGAGAGGAGAGAGAGAGAGGAATAAAGGAGATGGAGAAAGAACAGCCCACCCACGTGAAGAGACAAACTTCCCTCTTTTTTTTTCTTGATCCTTGTGCCGATCCTTAGCCATTCATGACATCCAACGGCCCAAAAAAATTCGACCGCAACTTCGAGTTTCCAGCCGGCCTGAGCACATCATTTCTGTATATATATATATATATATATATATATATATATATATATATATATATTATATAATATATAGAGCAGTCCATCCTACGTGGCGCTCTCCCTGCTTTTCCCTCCTCCATTCTCTTCTCCCCTTAATTCACTCTATTTTCTTCTTTCTAATTGGTTAATTTGATTTGATTTGATTTGATTTTATCATAATCTCATATCCATTCTCTTCTCCCCTTAATTCACTCTATTTTCTTCTTATCTCTATTTTTGTCCTACATGGCACTCCCACATCGCTTCCCTCCTCTATTCTCTTTTCTCCTTATTTCACTCAATTCCTTCATTTTTATTGGTTCAAACCACATCATTTATCTGATTCGGCAAAATTCAAAATTTAAATTTTAAATCTTCCTCTTAAAGTATCTTAATTACCTCGGGATAAGTCAGCCTTATTTTCCCCCTCTCCTTACTAACTCTCTCTCTCTCTCTCCCGTAAGCTTAACCATAAACTTCTCTTTCAAGCTTTTTCTATGCACTTTCAAAACCCCCAAAACCAACTCTCCATCTGATTAGATCTTGCCGCGATCTGCAATCCGTACAATCTCCGGCCCTTTTCCGATCAGTTCCCGACGGGAAGTTCGTCGATCTTCAATTGGAGATCGTACGGTTTGTAAAGTCGATTCCTTTGCATAAGAAAGACTTTTGCTGGTAAGATCTCATTGTTTGCATTCGAAGTTTTAGGGCTCAGTTATTTCACTATCATCATCATCATTATCTTCGTTTTGCACTTCTTTACCAGTTTCTCATATTTTCTCTGCAACCAAACAGGCATAAAAGAAGTTTTTTTTTCCCCCTTTTTTTTATTGTTATATTATGCTCTGTTGAGTAGTGTTAAATGTTTTCTTTTGATCTAAAATTATGCATTCGATTGTTTTCTTTTCGCACATTTTCTCTGCAACCAAATAGGCATAAAAGAAGTTTTTTTTTTTTTTTTTTTTTCGGGAATTTTTTATAATGTGATTTTTCATTCTTTTGGCAGTGGGAATTTTCGATAGTCAGTGGCGGGCTTGTTATATGGTTCTCTCTATGTTTTAATTTACTATAAGTGGCGCATATGTAGGAGCTGCGACTGGAGCTTATGATTTGGGTTTTGAAGGGGCTGCTTCAATAGAGGATAAAGAAGGACTGGCTGGGTTTGCTGAGGTAGAGCTGATTTGAGGAATGTACAGTTGTTCTATGCCCAAATTAGGTAAATCATTTTGCTTCTAAGTGATCTCTATGATGTGTTATTTAGCTGGTTTTAGTTGGTTGGTTTTTTCTTTGCATGTTCTTGCATTATATTCAAGCTTCCAATGGTATTCTTTTAACTTTTGCCTCTGTTTGGTTGCTAAAAAAATCTAGGAAAATTGAAGAAAATAAAAAATGGGTTGTGTCTTTTATTTTAATTCAGAAACTCAACAACTAAGCTAATACTTGACATGGGCTCCATTTAGTGCAGTTTTTTTCCCCAATATTTTAATTATGATACTCTTCACATTAGCAGATGCCCAGACGTCTCCAAATTTAAGCATTATTGGTGTTGTAATGGTGACGGGTGCTTTAATCATGGATTCCTTTCTGGGTAATTTGCAAGAAGTAATATTTACCATGAATCCTGATATCACACAGGTAATTCTCTCTCTAAAACAAAACTTATTTTATTTTATTTTATTTTATTTTTGTTAAATTTTGCCTTTTGTTTTCTCTGCACAGGTTAGTACAACTCTTTTATGCAAAGTTGCATATAAATTATACTTTGACACTGTCTCTGTGCAATAATTAATATCTCATGTTCAAGAAATCGTTCCATTAATCAGGGCCGGCCCTTTATAGCAACAATCACAAGAGCTACAAAATGTTCAAAGGCACTTTTGTATAGTATCTTTTTCCTAATAAATGACTTATAGCAATAAAAGGACCCTTTTCTATTTACATTTTTTCTTCTAGGGAGAAGTGAAGTTCTAAAAAAGCCTCCTAGAAAAGAAAATTTAAAATCCTAGAATTGGTGCTGAAAAAATTATTCCACTTGCTATCAAGGCAACAGTCCCTAAACAAATATAAGCTTATATCCATATAATTAACAAAATGATAGGAAATACAAATAATTTTTAAAAAAAGTACTAATAGGAAGTATACCCCTTTTTCTTTAGCTCAAGGCAACATTCCTTTAGCACAAAGGTACTAATATATTCAATATACCTGGGTTTTCTAAAATAGAAAAGTTATCTTATGAGAATTTTAAACTTATCCAATGCAATTTTTCATTTAGTAGTTAAATAATATAAAAATAATAATGCATATATACCATGTTACTCTACAGACATGTGTTTTTTTACTCCTAACCAAGAATGGAAGAGGAAAGGGAAATCATGGTGGTACCTTATCCATCAGTGGGAACTCCTTAATTAGGCAACAGGGAAGAAGATGAGAAATTGTGCAGCAGTGATCCAATCAAAGCACTATTGCCTATGCCAGCTATGAGAAGAGAAGTGGGTGTCTGTTTTGCATTTGCTGAGTTAGAAAATGTCCTTGGTGTTCAAAGTGCAATCAAGGTTTGAATTTTTTTTATTAGCATGTTTGAAATTAATCATTTTTGTTTTAATATTAATTTCAATAGAATCTATCGGTTCAATCATAATACACACATTGGTGTGAGGACTTTTTTGATCATTCTGCTAGAATTTGCAACTCACGGGTTATACCTTTTTGGGAAGATTGTTCTTCCCTTAGTACTCAAAAATGTAGGAATACCCTCACCACTTAAAACTGAATTAATACCCATGTTTTTTTTTTGTAGTGTTGAAAGCTTTGTTTTAATACTCTTATGCATTTTTCAAACATTGATGAATGAATATTAGTCCTCATGGGACAGCTGAAGCTTTGCCCATAATTGTAGTTCAAATCAGTGGAATTTCAATTGATATTTTGGTTTAAATCTTCTAAAAAGTAAGTAAACTTCCATAAATTTCGTTTGCTTCCAAAGTCCATGAACACTAGCTGTGATGGGATGTTGAAGAGTTGGATATTCACACGAACATGTGAATTCCCAACATTTCGTTTTGGCTTAATATTGAGTAATTTCTAGGTAAAGATTGGATATAGAATAACAAATAATGTTTCTTCTTTGTCATGGATTTCACATTGGATAGGCACTGGAGAGGTTGTGCATCGATATTCTATTTGAAAAACAAAAAACAAAACTCTATGATATATATTACATTGTTACATGTTCCAAGAAAAAGAGGACCATACAAGCAATCTTATTATATTAAGAAGTCTACACAACCTCTAAGATAATGGACCGCTGGTATTTATTTATTTAGTTTTCACTTCATGTGTTCTCCATTAATCTGTTCATAATGTCACATATGAGTCCATATTAATTGAACTTGGTGTTTAGGAAATACAGTGTTTATGAACTGGCTGAGGCTAGCATTAGACAACAGAAGAGAGAAATCTTAGCTTAAATGTTTGTTCTTATCGACAACAGAAGATAGAAATCTTTGGGACTTCTCACGCAGAATTTTGTCAAGCTTTTCCTTTATTCAGATGTAAGCTAACTTTTTTATATTGTTTTTTATGGTATAAATTATTAATTTATCTTTTATTTGGTTTGATCCTTTCAATTCAATTTTTTAGATAGATTTGATCTCCCTTGATAATGCTGCAATGGCACTGCTCAGTGATGCCCACAATTCAACAGCTATGAGAGGTAATTAATAACCTTCCCATAACTCTTTCTGTCTTGACTGTATTTTCTGAACAATAGGAAAAAGTGATTGTTTTTTTTTTTTAACAATATGAAAAAGGATTTTGCGTATGGTCCCTTCACTCATATCAATGTATCTAAAGTAGATGATTTTGAAAACAGAAGTGTGAAACAAGTTCAGGACTGGGAGAGTCTAGCTTCAACTTATCGTCCTCAGTATCGCAATCAAGGTACCTTTTTAGACTATTCCTTAAATTCCTAAGGATCTACCGTGTCAAAGTTGTGTTTTGGCCATAGACAGCTTTCTAATTAAATTTGATGGAGTTGAAATGGCTGATATTTACCAGTGCTTTTCATTCTATTTTTTTCCCAAGTAGCATGCCTACTCTCCTCTGAGAAAGGTTCAGAACTAAAGAATTTATGTCAGCTTGAAAAATCAATAAGCAAATTGCTTTAGAATAATTGCTAGGGTCCCACTGTTTAGATTAGCTACACTCTTGGATTCTACCGGCCTGGCATTCATAATTGACCAGATTATAAATCCAGATTGGTTGCTTGAGATTCATGGAGTACGCATCATGTACAATGTAGTTTTGCAAATTGATTTCCATGTTATTTGCATGTCATGAACACTTATGTTACTCTTTATATATAACTGGTGCAGCGTCTAAATGAAGATGGGTTTGTTAATGGTGTGGCAGTTCTGAATGATCTCTTTGCTCATTACATTGAGGCGTGGAAGTCATGGTACCTTGAAGTTTCCGAGAAGAAACAGATACATCAAATATCATGAAGTTCAAACTTCAAATATCGTAGCAATTAAAAGAGAATGGTTGGGAGGAGTAGATCTCTGTATTCTTATTTTTTACATGTAATCTATGATTAAATCATTAAGGGTTTTTTTTAATGTTGCATCTAGGTTTATCTTTATAGATATGGGTTTGTTTTAAAATTTAGTCATGGCTAATAAAAAATTTAGATATGGGATTAATTTGATTGATGAATTTTTGAGTGCTTTAGCTAGCTTAATGTTTTTGATCCATGTAATTCTAAATTGGTTTGGAATAATTCTCCATGTTTCATTATTTTTCGTTTAATTTAAAATGTGAACAAAGGACAAGCTTAAAAAGTTTTTTTTTTTTTTCCTTTCTGCGCATTGCACGGGTTTATAATGCATGATTTGAAGAAAAAAAAAAAAAGAAATAAAGAGTATGCATACATTAAGAAGGTAACATTTTGAAAATATGTTTTAACATCCATTATTGGTTTTTATATTTCAAAAATAATGACAATCTAATATGAAGTTGAATAAGCATCGTAAATACGAGCATAAAAAAAAAATATGTGTCAATGTGCATGGAAATCATAAGGTATTTGATTCTCAATATATAATGAAATAATTATATTTTACCTCATTATTATGTATGGCTTATTTAGAAAATTGTAATTTTTTTTTTATTTTATAAATTTATGGCAAATATTGTGGGCAAGCAATTGGAGAAGAGTTGAATTATTTGTGCTTTATTTCATAGGATTCTTTCATCACATTAATATTTAATGAATATCTATTAATTTCATAAGTTTTTATGCTAAAATGAAATTGATTTTTATGTACCATACTTTGATAAAGAGTAAACATTATTTTTTTTTTTTCAATTTATTGCTGTGCTAATTAATTTACTGTTCATAATTCTATTTGTAGTTGCCGCACATCGCGTAGGCCGCGCATCGCGCGGGTCAATACTAGTATATATATATACACTAGTGCAATCCCCAGATCTCAATTAAATTATTCCAACCACAAATCTTTAATTCCTTCAATTTGTTTGGATTTGATAAATCTAATAACCCATCAAGCGATATGCACCATGACAAGTCTAGTTTCTCCAACGATTTCAATACCCAAGTTTGTCAACCTGAGCTAGGTTCCAGCATTCACAAAGATTTAGTTCTTTTAACTTTTTCAAGTGTGATAGATTGGGCAATCTTTATAAGAATATGCACCGTGACACATTCAGCTTTTCCATGGAATTCAAAACACCAATTCCCTTGACCTCAACTAACTTGCAGCATTCACAAAGCTTTGGGGTAATCTTTCTAAGGATATGCATCGTGACATGTCTAATCTTTCTAATGATTTCAAAACCCCAAGGCCCTTAACCTTAGATAACTTATGGCATCCACAAAGCTATAGTCTTTTTAACTCTCCCAAGTTTGATAGATCTAGCAATATTTCCGAGGACATGCACTGTGAGCCAACTTCCAGCATTCATAAAGATTTAGGGTGCGTTTGGATAAGCTTCTACTTCTTGTTTTTCTACTTTTAAAAGTAAAATAAATGGAAGTTTTTTATATTTTCTTTAGTGCAAAATTTTGGTAGTTACTTTTAATAGTTGACGTAGTAAGAATTACTTAACTAACTCAACTTTTAAAAGTAACTACCAAAATTTTTAGACTCAAAACTTTCATCTTTTTACTTTTAAAAGTAGAAAAACAAGAAGTAGAAACTTATTCAAACCGGCCCTTAGTTTTTTTAGCTTCCCAATTGAGATAGATCAGGTAATCTTTCGAAGGATATACACCATGACACATCCAGTACCTCCAAAGATTTCAAAACCCCAAAGCTCTCGACCTCAACTAACTTATCACATCCACAAAGCTTTAGTTCTTTTAGCTTTTACAAGTCTGATAGATTTGGTAATCTTTCCAAGGATATACACTTTGACTTGTCCAATCTCTCCAAGGATTTCAAAACCCTGAGGCCCTCAACCTTGGCTAACTTATGGCATCCATAAAGCTGTAGGTTTTTAGCTTTCCCAAGCCAGATAGATCAGGTAATCTTTCTAAGGATATGCATTGTTAAGGATGCATGTCCAGCATCTCCAAGGATTTCAAAACCCTGAGGCACTCGACCTTAGCTAACTTCTCACGTTCGCTGATTTTAAGATGTTTTAGCTTTCTGAAGTTCGATAAATCAGGCAATGTTTTTAAGGATATACATTTTATTACTTCCAGTGTCTTCAAGGATTTCAAAACCCCAAAGCACTAGACCTTAGCTAACTTCTCACATTCACAAAGCTCTAGTTTTTTTAGCTTTCCTAAGTTTGATAGATCAGGTAATCTTTTTAAGGATATGCACCATATCAAATTCAAATGTTCTAAGGATTCCAATTTGTCTAGGCCTTGAATCTCAATTAGCTTCTTGCAGTCCATGATAAATAATATTTTTAACTTTTTTAAGTTTGACAGATTTGGCAATCTTTTTAGGTCACAACTAGATACCTCCAATGTCCACAACAGCTCTAATTTCTCAAGGCCTTGAAGCTCTGATAGCCTAGTGCACCCAGCAAGGTATAATGCTGATAAAATTTTCAATCTTTCCACTAATTCGCAATCTTGAAGACGAAGGTTCTTTAGCTGAGAAAGAAGCCCAATATCTGGTGGTAAGATGCTAATGTTGAAAGTCTCCCAGTTTTGATAATTTCCCAATATCTAAACGAAATTCCACCTGATCTGAGCAGCGAAACATCAACTTCTTTAAATTCATCAGGTTTGAAAGACTTGGAAATGTACTTGAAACCTTGATTTGACTCCAACCCTCCCAATTGTCTGTGATGTTGCTCCGTGATTGATCAAGGATGACTAGAT
>JAESVK010060527.1:0-16031 GCA_017140935.1 Hamamelis virginiana
AAAAAAAAATCCATAATCACGTGAATATTAATGTAAGAACCTAGAGTTTTAAATTGCTAACTATGTGCTTAAAATTTAAATTCAAATGATTATATGTTGCATTATGTGTTTATGTGTTAATTATTAGCTGATATTGTGATGAATGAACTGTTGTGATTGTATTATTGGAATGTGTGGGAAGTGTAGATTATTATAGAAGGTTGTTTTTCTAAAAATGTGGGTGTTTAGTAGTAGAAATAACTTGATTTATATAAAGGGTTTTGTGAAATTACCAAAAGGTTTTGAACATTTCAAATAAGGTCATGTGTGTCCCAAACTCTTTTAAATTTAGATAAGTGTCCACCGTTTATGAAATCTTCTACCACCTTCGAGACATTGAGAGTATTCAGAGCTGAGAGTGAGAGAGAGAGAGAACAGCTAAGAGCTATCAAATTCTCGCCGAATTTGCCGTTTGATTTCAGTTTGGGAAGTGATTAAGGTGAGTTTATGTTTATGTGTTAAATTTTCTTTATATAATTTTCGGATTCAAAGAGTATGGATGCTTGGTTATGAGTTTTGATTATGTATATTGTGTTTAAATGATGTATTTGGAATGAATTCTTGATGGAAATGAGTTTTTGATTGGAATTTGAAGTTGTTAAAGCTTGTATGGTTTGTAAATTGGAGTTTGTAAGTTTTTGAATTTGGTTCAAAATGAATCTTGAAAATTAAACAATTGTTTTGAGTAATTCTTGTGAATTTTATGTCTTTGAAGCTTGTTTTGATGACTTTGAAGGTTTGGAATTGATGTATAATGATTTGGTAAGTTTTTGAAAAGCTTGATGCTCGTTAATAGTGGTTCTGCAGGTGCTTAGTCGACTAATACATAGTGCCTAGTCGACTAATGATGTTAAATCGTGTTTCAGGGTTACTGGTACTACATTAGTCGACTAATGGTAGGTGTCTAATCGACGAACCGAAAATCAGCTCTTTGGAATTTTTACACCCTGCAACTTCTAGTCGACTAACACAATTGACCTAGTCGACTAACAAGTTCTAGTCGACTAACAAACCCCTGTCTAGTCGACTAATGCAGTCCAAGTTTGATATTTTATATTTTTACTCAAATTTCTTCATTTGTTATCTATTTGAGTAATCTTTACATGCTTAGAACCTTGTGAGACATAATTGGTGTATATTTAAAGGTTGTAATGTCATTGTTTTTATAAAGTGAGTTATTAATGTTTAATTATGCACAATTGTTGTTGTTCATTATTAATGTTTCTTATTTGTGGTTGATAGGTGATTCACAGAGCTAGCCAGTCTCCAATAAATTGTATTTAATTCAGCAATACAGGTAGGGAAATTTATAATTCTTGTTATAAACGATTATGCTTGTATACTTGTGATAATATGACATTGAATTGAAAGGGCTTATGTATTATGATTTCATTATTGGTTGAAGTTTATTGTTATGAAAAGCATTGCATTATTGATTAAAGTTTTGCAATCATGATAGAACCTAGACTGTGGGGCAGTACTGGCTTTTGAATTATGGAAAATGGAGAAATAAGTTGAAAAGTGATGAAATGTGATGTAATGTGATCAAAGGATTGTTATATGATTTGTTTCAATGATTGTTTAAAAAGCAGTACTTGCCTAGGTGGAAGCGAAAGGGGCTATATCGTGATTGTCTAGGCTGAAGAGATGTTGTAAGGCCTAAGACTGGATCTTTCTATAGCGCTGCTTTGCTCACCTATTGGTTGTTGAACCACCTCGAGGAACTTAGAATGGACATGAAAGTTATTTTACTTTGCATTGCATTATGTGGTGAATTTTTTTTTTTTTTTGGATAATTAAGAAATTTATTACCAAAAAGGAAAACAAGCACAAGCGCTAACCAGGCAAAATCCAAAGATTAATAGCCACCAGGCAAACAAGCCATCAGGCCACCAAAAGAAAACCTCTTACAACCCAAGAGGATAGGGAAAACAAAAAAAAAAAACTAAAAAGGGGCGGAGCCCTTCCTTCTAGCTTTTTTAAGCCCGTGCAGCTTGTCTCGTAATCTCATTCTCGAAGACAAAGGAGGATCAGGAGGGTCAACAGCAATATCATTTCTAGAATCACAATCCAGAAAAAGATCAGAGTCATTATCACAAGAGAGAGCCTCAAACGAATTTTTACCATAGTCTGAACTTGCAGAAGGAACAGCAGCCTTACTAACCCCAGACTTGAATTTACCTTTTAACGAGGAAACCTCATTCTACTCACTAGGGCTGTCAGGAGTAATAGAATTAACCTTTGAAGGAGAAAGACAACATTCCTTAGAATTACTTACAGAATTAGTAACACCTTTAGGAGTAGCCTCTGGAACAGTTGGATGACTCTTCTTAACCTTCCACACTAGAGACGAAGAAGAGGACTGGCCCAAAGGACATTTCTGAGAAGAGTGCCCAAACACTTTACATCTGTTGCATCTAGAGGGCTTCCAAGGGAACTCAAACATAATTCTTGTAGTAACTCCATTTCCCAAATCATACAACAAAGAGTTAGGGATATCTTTATCAGCATCAATTTCGACACATATCCTCGCAAAGTTATTCAAATCAACGAAAAGAGGATTACCCAGGGTGCTACCTATAAACTCCAAACCTTCAATAGAACGAAGAACTATTGGAAGGTTTTTTAAATTAACCCAAACAGGAATTTTTGAAAAATATTCCTTCTCCAACACCATACCAACAGTCCATCGTTTAATCACCATAAGCTTTCCTGCAATGAAGGTTGGATCACCATTCAAAATATTATTCAGGGCAAATTCATTACCAAATTTAAATAGAAAAAAACCCGGTTCCAACTTGATAGTTTCAATCACATCTTTTCCCCAGTTACGAAGAACCCAGTCATTCACTAAATAAAAAGGTAAATTTTTATCAATAATGTGCCCCACAATAACAAATTCCCACAATTTCTCACCCACATCAATAACAGCTTTAGGAATAATGAACTTGCCATTCAAATCCGAACCCACCTCCATTTTCAAAAGCTTCTGTAATTTAGGTTTCGGTCTATTCCATACAGAAGAAACATAACTACGTTCAGCACCGAAATTGGAGAACGTGTTGAACCTAGATGCATGGAGACAGGATTTGGAGGCACATGTTTAAGATTTTGAGGAATGTCTGTACATTGTAATTACACAATCCCTGTATCTCTTTTAAACTTACATTTGTAAATATTGTATAGTTAAGTTTTATTTTGTTTACCCTACAAGCCAGGGTTGTTGGCTTATTTTGTTTTCTTCTAATCGTTATGGGCGTTTGTATGACATGACATATACACACCTTTGTGGGTTTCTTTTGAGTTTATTAATATAATTCAAATTGTTTCATCTCATACTTGGTCTATTCCGATATAATGCATAATATCGTCATAGAACATGTTTGGGTCGTCACAATTAATGTCACCAAATAAAATTAATATTTCTAAACATAATATTATTGAGATTTCCTAATTAGAATATCATTTTCTAAATTTTCACAAATTTATATTGCTTTAGATGTTGGGACAAATTTTTGAACAATTATAAATGTTTGTTATATCATAAATCTTTTTAATAATAAATATTAATCTCATAATGAATTTATATAATTAAAAATTTTATATGACAAACATAATTAAAATAAAACAATTATACAGCGAAATAGAAAAGAAAATATAGACCGGAGAATTTGTGAGGCGTGTGTTCGTTGTATTAAAGCCGTATACGGCTTCCTTCATGCATGCAAGCTCTAGCCAGCGATCATATACTACTTCAAGATACATCCAATTCTTTGCAAGTTGTGTGATCTACATAGTATGATTATAGCAGACGGGTGCCAAGTTCTATCGATTGCCTAGGTATAAAATAGTAATAGAATAAAATGTAGTAATTTATTATTAAAGGAGAAGCTGAATGAGAGATGAGATAACGTACGTTCTGTATTATTCAAAATATGTTTTTGTTATCCAAAACTTACGTTTATAGAGATAATAGAATTCTGTTTCTCTTGGTTTATGTCTCTTAAAAAAGACATATCCCAATAGGTGCATGTCTTTTAATTTAAACGAATAATCACCAACTAATTTTAAAAATAAATAAATAAAAAAGTTTTTAAATTAATTTTTAAAAACTAAGGTTTTTTTTCCAACAACTCCTCTTTATTTATAGGCCCACAAGATGACTTTTTTATTTTTTATTTTTTTAAAAAACTTAGAAACATAATGGCCTAAAGAGTTAAAGTTACTTAGGTTATAAACTCAAGATTAAAGACTTGAACCAGTTCAAGACACATGAGCGTTTAGAAGAGAAATGCCACTATGTGGTGGTCATCCACGTGCAGACATTTATTTAGAACAAAAATATTATTTATTACTAGACATCGATTAGGTAAAGTAGTAGAGAGCAATTAAAAAAGTAGAGGAAAAGAGAGAAGCAAAAGGGAATCCGAATTCCGAAGCACAAAACAAGTTGGCGGGTAATCCTATTAAAAATAAAATAAATCCAGTTTTATAATATTTTGAGATCCGACACTCACAAGGAGCTTCGTTGTTTCTATCATTCACCCCTGCTTTTTCCTGGTTTTATCTTAAGCGCTCCAGTTGTTTTGCATTTCATCAAAACTCACCTGTGGTCGCTTGGAGTTCAAGGAACGAACGCTCACTCAGTCTTCCAAATTGTAGGGTTTTTTCTTTTCTACTTGAATTTCATGGAGGATTCTACGGTTCAATTTCAACAGCATACTGAAGAATCCACGTTAGATTCTACTCTTCATCCTCAGGTGATTTTATCATCCTTTCTTTGTTCTGAAATTTTAGTTGCTTTCTGCTCCGTTTGTTGCTGAGAGTAACGAGGAAAAGAAAATAGAAACTAAGTCTTGTGTTTTTGTGTTGAATTGGTTTCTAGAGAAAATGAAGAACTCTCTTCAACGAAGTCAGATTGTTGTTTTGGGCTCGGTTGGGTGGTGTTTTTTTTTAATTAGGAGTGTGCAAAAATCTGCCCAACCTGCCGTACCCCAAACCAATCTGCAACCCGCAGTTACATATTGCATGGCAGGTGGGTTCAGGTGGATGTGATAGAATTTCTCTACGAGTTGGGTTGGTTGGTGGGTGGGTGCCAATACCAAAACCCACTCGAGAGCTGCCACCGCCACCGTTTATCTATAAATATATTTATATATATAAATAATAAATTTACATTAAATGATTTAAGATACTTGGTACAAATTTAAAAAAAAAAATTACATGTGAGAAAAGTTAGAACGGAGAAACCCTGCAGGCCAAAAGCAAAATACATGCTATAAATTTATATCTATTTCTTTGCCATCAAATTGCAATGTAAAATGTTGGGTAGATCCTCCAAGGCATTTAAATATTATGTTATAAAATGCTGATGTGTTTGTTTTTCATCATATTCACTGATCAAATGCGAGTGGAATCACATCTATGCGTGAGATGACTCTCTCCTACTTGTTTATTATCTTTTCCAATTGATAAGCATTCTTCATCCCTTTTGCTTAGGGAGTTCGTGTAAATTTTGAGTAGAATATCATACCATTGTCAAATATACTCACCCTGTTTTATATGAATGTGCCCCCTAATTCTTCTTTCTTATTTATATTAATATGTATATACTTCCAATTTATGTGCCTTATATCATTTTTATAATTTTCATATTTATGTTTTAAATAGTTTATGGAGGAGTGCCATGTTTGAATTATAGTCTAATCATTAAAGAACACAAAATTGCATTATTAGATACGAATTTGAGGTGTCTTTGCTTGTTAAAACGAGTTTAGGGATTTTAGGTGTCTATAAAAAAAATTATTATTGATTGACCCGTCCAATCCACCCACCCGTTGATTGGAATCTGCCCATTTTTTCAACCAACCCGCTGGTTATTAAGGTGTGCGGTTGGGAGGATTAGCCACCCACCAAGGGCGGGTTGGTTGGCGGTTTTACCCTCCACCTGCTCCCAACCGACCCGCTCACACCCCTTTTCTTTCTCAGGTCCCTGCTATGACAAACTTAAGAGTACGAGATTTGAATTTCTTTTCTTTGCCAACTCTTTCTCGACAAGTAAACAGAATATTAATTTTGCTTTATACTTCTATTCAGTTTTCATTACCTTTTAATGAGTGTACATGTCCTGAGAGTGTTAATATGCTAAATTGAACTCTTGGTTTCCTAAAAGATTCAATATTGGTGGTGTGAAGATTGTGATCCGATCCATTATTCCCTCTCTCTCTCTCTCTCTCTCTCTCACACACACACACACCCTTGAATTCTAAAAATATTGTGAAAATTGGAGGATTTTTAATTTTTTTATTTAAAAAAAAAAAAAAAAAACTTTTGCACTGTGAATTGGTTTCAGAAAAAGGGCACATTTCTGTTTTATGTGTGCTTGACATGGAGCCATGAGATAGCGAAGCTAATTGTCTGTTAATTGCTAACAATGCCTTCGTAGGTATATATATATATATATATATATATAGGGAGTCTTTTATAAGGTGAACCTTACGCAAAGTTGTGTAAGGTGATCTTCTTAGGAAGGGCCAACTGCAAAACAGGTTTTGAAGAACTGACTGTTTTTGTAATTAGCACTAAACAGGTCACCTTATGCAACTTTGCATAAGGTGCACCGTATAATAGATAATTGTGGTATATATCTATGTGGTCTCAAAACACAAAACACACATAAACAACTGAATTGGTTTTTTTTTTTTTTTTTTTTTAATCAAGCCTTCTCAAACACTCATCATCCCCTTTGGGGTTTATCTTCCTCATTTCGGTTGCATAGCAAAATCAGGCCTACAAAAAGAAAAATATTTTTCAATGGGATGCGGAGCCTTAGATGGGTGAGGCTCCCGTTGGCTGTCTAAGGGTCTAGGTGGCCCAATCTCCATATCTGAATGGTACTTCGGCTTGGGATTGGGCACTTGCCTAGGTTTATGGGCAGAACCCAGGGAGATTGAAGTAGGGCTTGGCGATATTGAAGGAGTGATGTTGAGTGACAACCTCATCGTGCAACCGAGGTGTCACATGGAGACTTACCCCTCCATTCTCCTTAAGGTGGGAAGAGGGTCTTGGTTTGGTGGATGGGATGGAGTCCAGCTAAGGTAGAGGTGCCCCGCCAGTTTGATAGGGGGAAGGGGTCCGCCCCTTTGCCTTATCCTGTTTGAAATAAAAAGAGACTGCGTGTTTTCAGGCACGGAGTAGCTTACATCGTGCGACATGCTTTGTGCTTGTTGACCTACTTTGGGAGGTTTGGTGTATGCATGCACCACTTGTGGTTCTGACATGATAGGAGAAGCTTGCAGGCCCTGTGCGGCTGTGCCTCATAGGTTACAGGGGTACCCCATTGGCTCCAGGCATTAGGGCCAGCACCTACCTTGGACTTGGGAGATTGTGATGGCTGGGCCTGGAGCCTTCCCATTGGCTCAGTCCTGCAACCCCACCAACCATCTAGTTGGCTCTCACCATGTTTCCGCTTTATAAAGTTGGTTGATTTAACTTAGAAGAAAAGTAGAAGCATTAATCTTCCGAATGGTCATTCCACACTATCAATTACTCTCTTAACTACCTTTCCTAAAGGCTAGAGAGTCTGATCCTAGTAGAAGGGTCTCAAGGCTTGAAACACGCCCACAAAGGTCTCCTTGACTCATTGTTCTCCTTCTTCGATTTTCTATCAAGTTGTTCTACTACCCTCTCCCGCAAGGCACACACCTTGCCACCTTATGTGGCTTACCTCCTGGCTGTAGTTCCTTCACGAACTCTGGCCCGCAAACAAATCCTATTAAATAGATGTTAATCGTGTTATAACCTTTTAAATGAAGCTTCCAATTTCATCATCCGATATGAACTATATTAAGTCACAAGGTCCTGTTATGTTTATATCTCTCAATATGCAAATCTCGTTTGCACATGTAAACTACCCACAATGCAACTCATGGACTATTACGATATCATCTCATGAATCGTAATAAATATATCAATGCTAATAGTATGAATAATGCAACTTGAGAGAACAAATAAAACATATTAAAATAAATGGCAAAATTGGCTTTTAGTCCATTATAGTCTAACAATTTCCTATTAAAAGAACCAAAAATGCAAGTGAATTTGAGGGTGTTATATTAGAAGTATCATGCCTTTACCACAATCCAAGCTGCTGTTAAATGAATCCATATGGTGGGGTGGGTCTAGTGTTCATTTCTCTACGTTTAACCCAAAAATAGAAGTAAGAGTATTTCATAAAATTTGGGCAGATTGAATAAAGAGCAACTATTTCCTTCTTTTCCCTCTCTTTTCAGTTAGCTAGACGAATGAAAGAATATTAATTTAGCTTGGAAATTTTAAATAGTGCATGCCTGTTATTGGAAGATGTCCAAATACTTTTGGACAATTTTAATTAGATTCAGTTCTATATTTTTGTTCATTGGTCTTCAGATTCTTTATTTGGGACATCACTTTTGGTTGACAATATTGATGAAGTTTCCAATGAAGATAAACGCTGACTAATCAGCTCCATTGTGATCATATTGAAGCATCAAACTTTTCTTAATGGAAACTCAAAATTACATGCATAATCTCCTTAACATGACAAACACTAGATTTAATTATTATTATTATTATTATCTTTTATTTTTTAGAAATATTATGAACTATTTCTAAAAATCCTCAGTGTGTCATTTTTAAATGATAATTACGAGTTTAGTATGGCTTATTTTCTTTTATATAAATTTAGGCTCAGTAAAAGCTGCTCCAAACTAATATGACATCCTAAGAATTTGTTAAATTCTTTTTAATCATTTCTGAATAATTAGACAATACATGCAAGGTAAAACAGGCAAATCTTACTGTCAACATGCATTTTCTTTCTATAATGGCTGATGAATGTAAAGTTGTAATATTTAAGCAAGTTGAATGGTTGACTAAGCAAGCTTTCTACTTGTAGACAAATGAGGCACTAGAAAATATTGATTGCAATTGCAACCTAAATGAAAACTAATGATTACAATTAGTAGATCATGGTCCCATTGTTTGTGTTTCTGGTCTACTTTGTGAGAATTTGCTATAACCTGTGTAGTCAAGGCGTCTGCGCAATGCTGAGGGAATACCTTGGGCCCCCTGAAATAATAAATGCTTTTGCTTATACAAGAACAGTAAAGTTGGTGATGGGCATGCATTGATGATGTTTATACTTCTAAACAATTAGAAGCATGAGAGATTTCATGTAGCATGATTCATATGGTGCTTTCATACTAGAAAGGCCCAAATTTAGTATTTTTGTGAGGGCCAATGCTATTTTCAACAGTTTTCGAAGTGATTTCTTTGTAATTTATTTTTATGGCTTAAAGTATTGCAAATCAGTTTATTTTATTTTATTTGTTTATTTTTGCATTAAAATGTATGCAATACTATTCGCCTTTGAGCATCGTATTATATCATACACAGTCTTCCTCGGAAATTACATGTTTGCATATTTTCTTTTGTTTTATTTAATCTTTCCATTTGTATGTAATTAGATTAGTTTTGGAATTGGATAATATTTTATTTTGGACCTGATTGTAAGAAGTGTATATTAATGGAAGGGTTTGGTTGTGTAGACATGTAATGAAAATGAAAAAAGTGAAGAACCCACCTCAGTTCAGCAGTCAAGACGGCCAAACCTCTCCTCTCTTCAAATACCTGCAAGGTCTCTGGAAAATACGCTATCTAATTTTACAAGGATAGATGTTCCTTCAATACCAAGTCCTGGTTCTACTAGAGCAGGATTGCCCCCCCGACCAAGTTCTGCCAAATTCAAATCATCCATGAGAAATCTGCTTCCTCAGAGGAGCTTCAGAGTGAAAAAATTGTATCAAGATGGAGAGAAGACTGTTCTCATTGTCCCAGAAACACCACCATCGGATGGTCCTTTAGAAAAGCCTTCTACTTCAAGGTCATTCTCCCTTAACAAGGTTTTTTTCCCTTCATCAACTAAAACAGCACATTCTTTACCAGTTACGCCAATTGCGAATTCAGGTCCTGAGTCTGTACAGGAAAGGAATCTAGATGATCAATCTGATTTGTCTGTAAGTCTCTTGTGTGTTTTTTTCCTTTATTACCTAAGAATCCTTGTGCTCACTAGTGATGTACTGTTTTTGGAGTTGTCTGTAGAAATTCCATTTTAAATGGTTACAAATGCTTTACATTATCATTGTATTCTTCATAGTGGATGTTGTTTTCTTACAGAAATTAGAAGTTCAGCAACATATGGCACGCTCATTGTCGGTTCCGGTAAATGTTAAAACTAGAAGCTTAAGGCGGATGGACTCTATGGGAGGTGTGATCCGTGTAATTTCAATAACTCCTTGTTCTGCAGCTGTTGAAGTTGCCTCACCAAATGATGTCCCAGTTACAGAAATTGGTAGGTGTTAAACTCCTAATATCTTGTTTAGCAAACTCATAAATGTGTTGCATAACTTTACTAGTGTAAGATCTTATATTTAAAAATTATAATATTTTGATATTAATTATAATTTATTAGTCTCGTGATTGATAGTAATATGGTTATTGGTTAAATTTAATTTAATTTTTATTGTTGTTAACTTTATAGCAATTATTTGCGATTGGAAAATTTAATTATTTGAAATTTAAATAATATAGTAGGGTTGAGTTTTATGCAGTTAACATGATGTTTTATGACAAATATAAATATTGGATAGTTATAAATAGGCATTTATAAAATCAAAAGACTATAAACCTAGGAATTATTGGACCTCAAAATAAAATAGAGTTCAAAATCAGGTTGGAATTCAAACATACTTGCAAATCAAACAAACCCAAAATGGTTTTAGTCATCATGTGCAATGCACGTGACTTATTATACAAAATCTATGGATACAATACATGTACATGTCTTTGATGGTGGAAGAAGCAGGAACCCGAAAATATCAAACCTCACCCATTTGAACGTTTAGAGCTCATAACTCATCTAATATAATTTTAGATAAATTAGTTACAACTTACAAGCTATTTTTAACATGTATAATAGAATTATATATAAAAAATTATAAATATTTACTCCCTCCGTCCTACAAAGATAGGCCTTCTTTCCTTTTCTGGCTGTCCTAAAATGATAGTCCATTTTGAAAAGTCAAATTTATATTTCTCTTAACTTTCCCATATTACCCTTTATTATTCCTAGAATGCCTTGACATGACACTAAATACAATTGTAGAAAAGGGGTAGTTATGGAAATAAAAGGTAAAAAGGATCACAAATCAATGCATTAATGAATTTTCTTAATATGCGTGTTTTTTGGAAGAGGCCTAATTTTATGGGATGAAGGGAGTATTTATTTATTGTGGTATTTCCTCTGTGTCGTATCCCTTTTTTATTTTTTTTTTAAAGATTTTCTATGTCAGTGTCATGTCGTAACTGCATTGCATGTCCGTGCTTCTTAGGATGCAACAATTGTTAGAATAGTGTTTGAAGAAATGCATGCATGTTTGCAACTCTTATCTGTTGGATTAATGAATCCGGTTCAAATTGTGAATATGAATAAGATGATCTCAATCCAGGGCATTTTGTCCCTTGTTTACCCACACAATGAAGGCGACACATAGAGAACCATAGGGAGCTGTCAATTTAATGCCTCACTTGATCCATTCTAATCATGTTTGGTTCCTGATTTTGAATAAAAATTGATGTTGAAGAATATCAGGATTGAATTTCACTATTGGAGCTTTGTTAGAATGGAAGGACATGAACGAAGACAGTAACATTAGTTTTCATTCCACCAACTTGAAGTGGCTTGCTATAGTTTGCTAGTAGTGCATCAAAGAGTCCATGAGCAGAAGACATTCAAAATATTGACATGCTATCTCAAACAAAGATGGAACTTGATGACAAGTTTGCTGATGGACTTTTCTTAAAGCTTCTTCATTGAATTACATCCCTTTTATATAAAATTGTAAATATCTCGGTGAATATACTGAATTTTTTTGCTTGCAACTTACTTGGATGTTTGCAGTCGGTAAGCTTCTGGAAGGTTTTAGTAGGTTAATTATGGGTTACATAAAGCATTAATGATGCCTCCTTATATAAGCTTGTTGAAAATATCTCTGTACAACGGAGGCATGGTTTAAAAAGTCAAGGTTGCAGACGTCATCGTGTCGCGGTCTCGGACGTCGCGGTTGCCGACGACTCGTCGCGTCTCAGGCGAGATGCAACTCTAGGCATGAAATAATGTTCAAATTTTTTTAAAAAAATCATAGAAAAAAAAAAAAATCAGGCAATCAAATTGGAACCATTAAACAAGCAAAATAAATGGCTTAGAGTGCATGATATGACTTAAAACATAAAAAAAAGCGCTAGCGCACTATTGTAGCATTGAAATACATATATTATTAGCTTTTGCATGATTTATGATTTATCACATCCAATGTCCATTCAAGTTCAACTTTTTTTAGTATTTAATTGGCAAAAAGAATAAGTAAACACATACCAGTTCCTTTTCAACGATACGTGGAGTGGCGATGATGTTGAAATCTTGGTCATTTTCCATTGGGATTGGAAGTGAAGTTCCTAGGTTAAATTATAAGGTATTGATACCCCCAAAGAGTGTAAGTAAAGTGTAAAAAGCATGGGGGTTGCGGGAGTGAAGTAAAAAGCATCACCATTCAAGCATAATACTGGTGATGATCAACTTGGAATCACCAAGTTGAAGGCTTTTCTGTAGGCCAAATTTCAAACCAAGGACCTAGGGAATCTATGTTATTTTTTAGGGATTGAAGTTGCTTAGTCTAAAGAAGGTATCAATCTCTCACAGAGAAAGTATGTGCTAGATATTTTGGAGGAAACCGGTCTGTTAGGGGCTCAACCTGTGGAAATGCCTATGGATCCCAATGTGAAGTTGAATTGTGATCATGGAGAATTGTTGTCTGATCCATAGCAATATCATTGTTTGGTAGGTAAATTAAATTACCTCACCACCACCGGTTCGGATATAGCATTTGCTGTTAGTGTTGTAAGTCAGTTTATGGCAAATCCTCGGGTTCCACACTCCAAGTTTGTTATTCGAATAGTGCGATATCTTAAGCCTCATTCTGGTCATGGCCTCTTATATAGGAATAATGGACATCTTAGGGTGGTTGGCCTCACTGGTTCTGATTGGACAGGATCACCATCCGAGAGGAGATCCACTACTGGGTATTGCACCTTTTGAGGAGGGAATTTAATCACGTGGAAAAATAAGAAGCAAATTGTGGTTGCGAGATCTAGTTTAAAAGCCGAATATAGAGTTATGGCTCAAACATCATGTGAACTCTCATAGATTAAGCATCTTCTATCAGAACTTGGGTTTGAAGTTCAGTTGCCTATGATGATGTCTTGTGATAACCGAGCTGCTATTCATATTGCTTTTAATCCAGTATTTCACAAACGGTCAAAGCATTTTAAAGTTGATTGTCACCTAGTCTGTGAGAAAGTGGAGAAGGGCTAATTACGACTCCTCAAATCTCCACACAAGTTCAGCTTGCTGACATCTTTACTAAGTCCTTGACTTGAGCTCGATTTGATTTTTTATGCAACAAGTTGAGATTATATGATTACTCTCCAACTTGAGGGGGAGTGTTATGATATCTACTTGTTATTAGTTTTAATACTAGGGGTATTTCTGTCATTTCATGTTATTATTCATATTTAATGTATAAATTATATTTGGATGGGTTTTGGGGATTAACCAAAAACCCTAAACGTATAATTCTCATCAGTAATGCCAGGCTGTTGTTGGACCATGAACCAACCCCAAACAAGACTTTTTCCACCCCTAGGTTTTTGCTAGCTTGCATGGAGTCAATGTGAGTTCGCATGAGAGATTCCATGTAATTTTTCCTGAGATATCCTGTGTTTTCATCCATTTCCTTGTTCTCTTCCATCCCCTTTCATCTCAATGATGATTCATATCTGATGAACTTAGTTGTTGTGGAACTGTTTCCTGCCAAGCTGCATAAATAATATTGGCAAATGAGTGTGGTTAAAATCAGTTTCTTTACCCACTGTTTGGGAATCATTCTACATAATTCAGAAAGGATTAATAATTGATGCATACTGTTGTTAATTGCTATAGAATGAGTGATAATGCATAGTTTCAACCAGTCGCTTTAAACAGGCTACTTTTCTTTTTCTAGTTTTGAAGAATATAAAGTTAGTTGCTGTTTATGTTTATCCATTGCATTTATGAAAAAAAATTTGGCTGTTAAAAAGGTCTCTGATTAAGCAGTGGCATCAGTGTTTCTCTTAGATGGCCAAATTGGAACCTTTCCCTTGTATGCATTATATGCGTTACACTTGCAACTACTTGTAATTGACATGTTGGGCCAGTATTCTGTGATACAGTTTTTTATGCTCTTTCTTCATTGATAATTCATTTTATAGATATCTTGTTAGTCACTTTTTGTTACTTCTTGCAACTGGTTTAGTACAGCTAGTGAAGATTCTGGTGAAGATATTCCTGAGGAAGAAGCAGTCTGCAGAATTTGTTTGGTTGAGCTTGGGGAAGGAGGTGATACTCTTAAGTTGGAGTGTAGCTGTAAAGGGGAGCTTGCACTTTCTCACCAAGAGTGTGCGGTGAAGTGGTTTAGCATTAAAGGAAACAAGACCTGTGATGTATGCAAGCAGGATGTTCGAAACCTACCAGTAACATTGTTGAAAATACAGAATCCTCAGTCTGTTATTAGACGGCCACCAACTGTACCACAGCAGAGGGAAGTCACTCGCTACAGGCAAGTTCAATAGATTCTGATTGTTTTTTGTTTGTTTTGAGATAAGAGAGTCTGTCTTTTCCTTCTTCCTAATTTTATTTTGATGAATTAAAATTTACCAAAAAGGGAAGGGGGTGGCGGTGGTAGAAATACTTAGAAGAAGAAAGGAAAGGTGAATTTTTTTTTTTGGATAATTGGAAAGGTGAATCTTTACCTCCCAAAAACACATCCAATTGAGAAGCATGGCATCCTAGTCATCACATTGGGTCCCTATTCTCAACCCAGTAAACTGAGTTCGCAATTTGCAAAAAAAAAAAATATAGAACCGTCTTGCAAACTAAGAATAATTAACGATAAATGTCAAGATATAGCTTTGGTCTTTGTGGTTTTCTACTTGTAGTCCTATTGTGTTTGTTCTTTTAATCCTCTTCTAAGATTTCACTGATTGTGAATCCAATGATCAAGATGATACCAAGTTGAGGCTGGGTGCATGAAGGCCCTATAGCAAAGGATTAATTGAGATATGCATGACGAATAGATTTTAATTTTATCTAGGCTTGCATACGCATTGACTCAACAATTGGAATTGTTAACATGTGGGTGTGTAACTGGTTTATATTCTGACCAACAAAAGATGGGAACATAGATCACAAAAATCTGAATTAAAGTGGAGATGATTATATTTCCCGCACGTGTCTTGATTCATGTTGTAAAGATGGAAACATAGAACACAAAAATCTGAATTAAAATGGAGAGGATTATATTATCCTCATGTGTCTTGATTCATGCTATACATATATGCTGATAAGGAAATGGATTTTGATTTGAATAGATTTTAAAGGTTGATTTAATTCAAGGAAGTCCCTGATTGGATCAGCAATTTTAGAATTTCCTTCCTTGCAAAGAGGTGCTGGAGCACATCAAAGTGAAGCCAGAAGATTTTAAATCATGAGGATTTTGTTGTCTGTTTAACCAAAAGCAAATTTATTTACCTTCTTTGATATTCTAACCTGGTTGAGATTACTATTTGGCGGCCTATTTGAGGAGAAGTATTTACTTCTTCTATTTATTTATCCAAGGGGATGTGTCTTGTCTTTTCTCTTGAAATGGCTAAAATGTTTGTTTCTTGGCTTAACTAAAATGAAATACTATAGAAATCTCGAAATTCTTTTGTTTCGAGCAAAACGAAGATATTTTGGTCGAAATGGATCGAAATGTTTTTTTTTTTTTTTTTGGATAATTAAGAATTTATTAATCCAAAGC
>JAESVK010060534.1:10474-24910 GCA_017140935.1 Hamamelis virginiana
TAGCCAAGGAACCAAGGTCTCATCAGAAGTCCAAGCACATTGAAAGGTGTTTCCACATGATTCGAGAAATCATTGAGCGAGAAGATATCAGTATGCAAAGAGTAGCATCTGAGGATAACACCGCAGACCCACTTACCAAGGGTCTTACCCAGAAGGTCTTGGATCGACATCTTGAGAAGATGGGGATGAAGTACGTCACTAATTGGATTTAGTGCGAGTGGGTGATTGTTAGATATGTGCCCTAAAACCAATTGATAGGTTGTATTTAGGGATTTATATTTCGTTATATATTCATGTATGAAACTTTATTCATTAATAAAGTGGCTATTATTCATCATGTAAACTTATGTTTAATTACTGTTCATGATAAAGTCCTTCGATGGTATGATAGAGAGTTATATCTCAAAGTGTTGAGATAGAGAGATATATAACTTTCAAGTACATCTGTTCTAGACTTGTTCCTAGTCATAGGTTTATATATTTGGGCGTTTATAAACCGTTAAGATTAGCACAGGTTATACTAGCTTCATGGGAGGATGGTGAGCCTCGAGCCATTTATGTAGAGACACTAAAGTAAACCTGTGGGTGCTTGTTAGAGAACAAGTACACCGAACGTGACCAATATGAGTACAGCTTATGGAATTCTAATTGTATGTCAAAAGCTGCTCATGTGTATAGTCACATTTGTAATCCTTAGACTTGAGACACCACTTGTTATCTTATGCATAAATTACTAGAGTTTGATAGTATCTCGTACACCCTTAATCACAAGGATGTAATCGGTGCTCATTGGCTCTAGTGAGTTGTGTATGAAGATATGTGAGTGTGCAATAGGGGATCACCACCCTTAATATGAAAGGGCGAATGTCATAGTTAGTTCCTAGATACTATCTCAATAAAGTCTTTGGCCAAAGCAGAAGGTAACCAAGGAAAAGTGTTTTCAAGGGTTTACCTAATTGAGATTATACTCTAGTGAACTTGTAACATATGATTAAGTTAGGGTTTGACATGAATCCATACCCAACTAACTTAATCATGACATTGTTTAGTGAGGGATTATTTATAGCACGAAGGGTTCATTTACACGTTCGTATATTCACCCACCACACCTAGGGTACATCATGACATATTGCTAGATGTCACTCATGACTAGTGAAGGCCTAATGATAAAAGTTATCATTGAGGACAAAATTGGAATTGTTCCAATCGAACCTAAAAATAGAAAGTTTCTATTTTGGGAGACATCGAGATGTCCCCTGCCACTACTAGTTTGGGATGAACCCAATGAGTCACACACATAAAAACATAAGTGAAGTTCTTGAACCTGTGAGAGGGGTACACTCTAATTAATATAAGTTTGACTTTAATTCATTAATGGTTAATTAATTAGGAGTCAAAAGGATATCTAATCGAAGAGTGTTATTAACCTAAATAGGGTTAAATGGTCAAGCTAGCACTTATAACCAAACACCCCAAAAGAGGAGATGAATTAAATAGAAAGAGGGAACCCTAATAGGGAAAGCTTGACTCATCCAAGGGGCTCCCTCTCTCCATTGCCGCCACTTTCTCTCTCCCTCTCCATGCTTGGTGTTTTTCAATCGTTGGGAAGATCAAGAAAGTTCGAGAACTCTTGTGTTCGTGTGCACTAGCATTGGAGGCCACCATACTTTTGGGGCTTAGAGTTTCGCGAGGACGATCATCAAAGAGGACGATCATCAAAGAGAACAAGTAAGTAAGCTTTAATTCAATGTTTTAAATTATTATTATGATTCATTTAATTGTTTGAGTTCGATTCTTGGATGAACACCGTGGAAAATTTTAAACCTTTCTTTCCGCTGCGTTTCCATGTTGTGATTCTTTCAGTGGTATCAGAGCCAACACAAACCATGATTCGAATCATGAATGGCGTTGTATGGCATGTATTAAAAATTGTTTTTGATCAAATAAGATTTGAGAAAACCTCTTTGGAGGATTCGGCCCTAGGATTCTTGAACCCTCTTTGTTTTGTTTTTGATTTCTTGATTCAAGGTTTATGAAACCATAGCCATGGACGGTTTGAATGGGACTGCACATAAGGGTTTGAAACCTTAGAGTGAGTTTGGTTTTTGAAAGGGTGAAACCCTAACATGGTTCGGCCATGAAGGGGTTTTACACCCATGACAGTTTCGGGCTCATGGGGTTTTCACCTTTATGAGTTTCGGCTACCTAGGGTTACAAACCCTAGGATGTTTCAACCACCATAGATGAAAACACCCAAGGGGTGCCGACTTGAAGATGGAGGCACACTTAGGGTTTGCAAAGCCCTAATCTTGATTTTGAATCTTGAAAGATCCTAATTAGATTAGTTTCTTTAATTGTCTTCTTGCCTATTATAATATGTGATATTAAATAGGATTATTATGAGTTGATTCGAATCGCTTTAAAAAAACTATAGTAGTGGCAAGAGAAGGAAGTTCAGAAAGAGACTCATAGTGACTCAATTCCTCCCATCGAGTTTGAAGATAAACAAAGTGGTCGGCAATGGTTTTATCATCCCGAGTAGCTCGAAAAACATCACGATAAAGTTGATAAATCCGAGTTATTTTGAGGATGGGCATACATCTCAGAGAGAGTAGTTCACAAATTATACATAAACATTTGATAAATCTGGTGTTTCATAGAATTAAAAATCCAACCCAACATGGTATAATTATCAATCTCACACTGTGGAAAAGTCGCATCCTTGGGATCAGGTTTGATAGTGGCACCAATCAAGAGTCCGAGTTTACCGCAACTACCTAAATATAATTTCACAGAACGAGACCATGATAGAAAATTATTTCCATTCAATTTTTCACTAGTAATGTACTGAGCATGAGCCCCAGTATTACACAGGTCAATATTACTTGCTGCCGAAAAAGTCATAAGCCCAACAGCAAGAAAATTCACAAAAATAAGAGAAATTGGGTGGGAAAGTACATCTACCTAGGGAGATTAAGTTGTGGGAAAGAACATCCACCAATGTTGGGCAGTAAAACCTAAAAAATTCAGCATAAATGAAACTAATACTGAATATAAACTCATTAGATGGGGTTATAAAGAAACTCTGCAGCCTTCAAGGGCCTTGAACCAATATAGGTGAGAGAGAGAGAGCGAGAGAGAGAGAGAGAGAGAGGTTTAAGCAGGACAATGATCCCAGAATAACCGTTCGCAGCACTTTAGATGAATGATTTAACCAAAAAAGGAAGAAAAAGCACTGTGGGCAGCATGTATTGGTCATAGGAAGCAGGGATGGAGTAGCCGGAGGTGTCGGGCCGTCGTCGTAGGGTCAAAGGAGGGAGTCAACCCTTGCTAGAGGTCGTCGGTGGCGTGTCGGCAGGTCACAGCCAATCAATCATGGCCCTGCACTAGTCTGTAGCATGCGTGAGAAAGATGAAGGGACTGATGGAGTGTGCGTGAGGGCTGAAGGGGGTTGGGATAGGGAGAGGGTTTGTATGGTAGTATATGGTCGGTTGGATCTAGTGTGGCTGCACCAAGTGCATTAGCCATAGTGTTAAGTTAAGGTTAGAAGCTTGCTCTGATACCAAAAATAAAAGAGAAGGATTAGATTAGTAAAACTAATGACCTAATATACTTCACTCAATCTGACACAAAATAACTTCAGATGAATCAGTCAACTTGAATGCTGCTATAATTGAATCAAGTTGATTTACTCAAAGGAACTGAATTGATAGGTGACAAATCGAAAGTAATTAAAGCAATGGATCACCTCTACAGCTGCAGAACACAGATTTGATTAATATAAAGCTGAGTCAAAGCCAGAAAATCACCAAATAGAGCTGTAATTTAGGCTTTCAAAGAGATTCCGGCACTGTGAAACTAATTCAAAGCAGAATCGAGCACTGGGTTAGCTAGCTTGAGGCTATAATTGCAAGAAATTCGCCACGAGCTGATGCGATTGGACATTCTTCATCAATCAATGACTGTAGAGCTGTCTCCAAGCAAGAAAAACAACAAAGAAAGCTGTGGTTCAAGCCTTCAAGAAGAATTGATCACTGTAGAAGCTCTATCAAAGCATACGAAGGCAAGAACTTAACAACATCAACTGTAATTGGTCTGGCAACATCAGTCGCTCACTGTTAGATCAATTTCTAAGAGTTACAGTTGTTTCTGCAGGAGAATCGAGCACTTTTGATCTACTTTAATCAAGAATCAAAGGTTGTGATTTGGTGTTCAACAAGAATCGATACTCAACTGACTGTTTCAAGGGCATTGATTGCAAAGATCATGAGAATATGAGCTATGATTGATTGTGATGCTGGAATCGAACACTGTTGGCTATTATTGAATCTTGGAATCAGAGTTTCACTCGCTGTTTGGCACTGCTGATGAATGAGGACTGGAATTCAAGCTTGGATGCTTGAATTTCTCAGTTTCTGTGGCTCCAATGACCAAAATCAAGGGGGAAAATGGATAAAGACTGAAGCTCTAATACCAAATGATGTAAATTGAAGATTAAATCAACAAGAATCAAAGAGAAGTCTCACTAAAATTGAAGAACAATGCTGGAAAATACAAAATACAGCAATAACAGAGAACAAATTCTCTGCTACAGATCTGTCCAGATCTGAAAACTCTGTCCAAATCTGAAAATCAACAAATATCATCTAAATACTGACTTCTCTAACTACTAGACAAGTATTTATACAGATTCTAACAATCTAACAACTTCTAACAATTTGTAACTATTTCGCTAACAACTAATATGAGAAATACTAAAGAAGTAAAATGACAGTTGACAAGTAAAAACTGACAGCAAATAAGAGGAAAAATAACAAGAATGCCACTGGACTGTAGGAGTGTAGGACTACTGCTGGATAGTTATTATGAGCTCTTTCAAGACACATCACTGTTATAAAGTGATTACTTTTATATCTGTTATACTTTATATGGTTTCTCCACATACATATGCTAACCCAAACACATTAATGTGCATCAATTGTAATAATTTCACAAACATGCACATATATAGCCACCTCGTCAGGTCTAGGTTTTGGGGAGTTATCTCTTACATGTGTTGGAACATCACACTAGTATGTCCATGTCCAGAGATCATAGATCTTTTCCCTTTTGTTGTTACATAGCTAAGAGGGTGACTTTTCAGGGTCAAACCACACACCCACCTACCTATCCATCCATAGAGGGGATGTCTTGATACTTTTTAGGCTTGTCTGGCATATATACTTTCCTATACTCTGTAACTGATTTTAGGCTACTTTGTGCCTGGTTTCTATCTGCATCATTGAAAATAAGAAGGATGTATACACTCCTTTAAAAATCTTGGAGTTCTCTCTCTCTCTCTCTCTCTCACTCTCAAGATAGCTCACAAAAATAATGAGGAAAGAATTTGCAAGAACTCATTTCAAGGAATAGGCACAGTAGTGGACCAATTTAACGATAAATATACCAAGCTCGCTACAAAGCTTGAAGAACATCTTCCATATTTTAACGGACGAACATAGAGAAGACTAGATTTGTCTTTTAAACTTTTAAGACGCATGATTGTGACATTAGGTTGCAGCCCAGTAGGAATAACACCTATTTGATGGTGAATGGTAGGGGTATTATTCTTGAACCTAACTGTCCTTATAGGCAGATATTATGTCAGCGAGGGTTGAGAACAAGATATGGTATTAGATTGTAATTATGTTGATTTAGACTGTATTTTATTTGATTTAATCAACATAAAATTGTTGGAACCAGTGCATACAATAATTGTTTCTCATAATTGCTAAACCTATTCTTTTGTGGGGTTTTTGCCTACTGCTCAAACCGTCGATGACTGAGCATTGCAAGAGTAGGTTCCAATGGATGCAGGTGCTTCTTATGTTAAAAAAATTTGAAATTGTGTGGCACTTGTAGTTTCATTTTCCAATATTATAGAAATGTATATTATTAAAAAGGATATTTTAATAAGAAAGAAATGCATCTGCCTCAAAGGAGTTTCTTTCAACAGCGTCTTGCAGCATTAAGAGGATATGAAGACATTGCACATTTTCTTATCAAAGAAGGTGTAGATATCAACATTTCAGGTAACCTTCTTATATGATAAATTGTCATATTCTTTTCTTTGTGGTTTCATGAACCCTAGTCTTTATAAGCCATGGCATAACTTTCATGCAACGATTTTGTATTGCATAGATAGTTTTGGAAACACGCCTTTATTAGAAGCCATCAAGAATGGACATGATCAAGTTGCTTCCTTACTTGTTAAAGAAGGAGCCTTGTTGAAGATTGATGACGCTGGTAGTTTTCTATGTACTGCTGTTGCAAGGGGGGATTCGGATTTTCTCAAAAGGGTTTTGTCCAATGGCATTGATCCAAACTCTGAAGATTATGATCATCGGACACCACTTCATGTAGCTGCCTCAGAAGGGTTATATTTGATGGCAAAGTTGCTTTTAGATGCTGGGGCGAGTGTTTTCTCAAAGGACAGGTAGAAATTCAGAATTATCTTTATTAGTAGATATGGATGAAACCATGATTTTGAGTTCAGTCTTTGAGCCTTCTTGCATTCTCTGTGCAGCTAGCCATTTAGAACCCTAATATGGATACGGATGAAGTCATGAACATGATTTCACTAATTGAGCCTTCTTGCAACTTCTGTGTGCACAAAACCTTGAATATAGATATGGGTGAAATATGATTTCACTGATTGATCCTTCTTGCAGTTTCTATATGTGTTATACCATAAATAAATGGGTTGGATAAATTCTAAGTGGGCTTAATTAATTGGGCCACAAAGAATTAAATCCAGCAAAGTCACAAGAAGTCCAATAAAAATCAGGAGTCCAAGTGCAAATGAAGGATCCATTTCCAGTCATCAATTCAACCAAATTGACCAAGTCAAAATTGGAGGTAGAGAGAAGCTAACAACACAACACCAGCAAAATTGGAGAGCAAGGCAATATGTGGGAAAGAAAGAAGCACCTGGACTAAGCAAACAACTTCCCATTTTTAAGGGATACAACACAGATGAAGGTCTGATTTGGTCAGCAAGATGAGCACCAAATTAGCACCAAATGAGCACCAAATTAGCAATAAGATGAGCACCAAATGGGCAGCAAACCAGCAGCAACTGTTCCCTATTTGAAAGGGATTTGGCAGCACATAACAGGGAGCATTGCCACTAAAATTCAGCAGCAAGCAACATGAAGAGAAGGTGGCCAGCAGCTCCTGGAGTTCTTCTATAAATACTGGACATGAAAGCTTGAAGAACCACGACTCAACGTCATCAAACTACTACAGTTTATTTTCTTTATCTAGTTTATCTAGCTTCTAAACATTTCAATTTCAGCAATTGTTCTTCAGTTTATTAGCTGTAATCATTCTTCTTTCATGGTAATTTACTGCAATTTCCATAGAATAGCTTGCTTACTTTAATTTAATTAGCCTGCTCTACTTTAATTAAATTAGCTTGCTAGCTTAGATTCCTTTTAATTAAATTCGTTCTCTTCGTTCAATTTAATTGCTTTCCAGTTATTGATTCTTCACATCACACACTTTAATTTTATGTTGAAGTCCTATTGATCCATCATAGGCCAAAAGAGCCCCGATAAAGGGAAGAACCCCAACCCTTTCACAATCGCCTGTTATACATTCATCCATCCTTGATTTTTAGGTGGCTTATTGATCAGTCGAAAATCAATTTGATTGATTTCTTGGCTTTCCTCTTATCAATCGGCGCTCGGGGTCAAAAGGATTGGTTTTGATTTTGAACTTATCTAGTTCTGGCACGCTCGTGTACACCGAAGGCCAATTTTTGTGCAAACAATATGCTATTTAAAATCCCAGTAGAATAAGGAAATTAAATTTTCATTTATAGGATGATGCAATCATTATTTTTTTCTAATGATGTTTAGGAAAAGAAATTTCTATAAAACTTCATTTTTCTTCATATAATTAAACTTCGATTGTATTCTATTTCATGTGATTGTAATAATTTTCTTTGGTATAATCCAATATTTAGAGATCTAGGCCATCTCAATAATATTAAGACCAAAACAAAACCTACATGTAATATCAAAACTCTATAGCTTCCCTTAGAATGGTGTTTTGAAAAAAAAAAAATCTCATTTTGATTGTCGCTTGTCCCTTTTTATTAGAAAGACTGAAAGAGACATTTAACAATAAATTCTTGTGTTATTAACCAATTTTGCAAGACAAATCACATGCCACTGTAGATTTAAGCTTCGTTCTGAGTCTTGTAACAACTATTGTACTTTTCCGCTATACCTTTTGCTATAGTGAAAATTAGTTTTCCACTGTAGGAAGAGAGAAAGTTAGAACAGTTCCCTCCTGCAATTTCTAAAAATTACCATCAATGCTCAGCTGAATTGGATTCCCAAAGGAGCAACCATCAAAATTGAACTTAATATAATAACTAGGCGGAGGTTTCTAAACAGGGTTAGAATGAAAACACACTCTCCCTATGTGGAACAAATAAAGCACCAATCTCTCAAAATGATCCTAAAGGGTTTACAAACTCTTTAGTAATAGATGCCCAAAGAGAAGCAATGAAGACGACACTATCTCAAATCATCTCCATTGAAGAGAATTTATTCTCAATAGTTAAGTGTTCCTCTCTAGCCAAATTATCTAGAAAATAACCCAAATATTGCAAGACTAGAGAAGTTAGCCTCTCT
The DNA here is from genome assembly GCA_017140935.1 of Hamamelis virginiana. Classification (NCBI taxonomy): domain Eukaryota; kingdom Viridiplantae; phylum Streptophyta; class Magnoliopsida; order Saxifragales; family Hamamelidaceae; genus Hamamelis; species Hamamelis virginiana. The sequence goes on from JAESVK010060534.1 coordinate 19,159, forward strand.
TCAAACTCCCTAATTCTTCAAGAGAAATCACCATGACGCCATCAAAGAATCTGTATCTAATGAAGCCACCCAGCTCATCCCACACACATGCCAAAAAGATGCTACCAAATCCATAGGCAAAGTTTTAATGAAAAAACTTATTGACTCTACTTCACATAACAAAAATATCTAGACAAAGTGCTCTATTTAGGTCTTTGAGATTGAAGAGTGTAATCAAACACGGTGTTAGGGATTTTGGTTCATTAACCTCAACGCTCTAATTTCTAAAAATATTATTTATACTCACTCTGTTCCATCACCTTTCCATTTTGGGATGTCCCAAAATAGGTGATCCATGGTTTTAAGTATTGGGTAACGGGTCTGTAACGGGTAACGGTAAAGGGTAACGGGTATCGGGTGTATCGGGTGATACGTAACGGGTAAAGGGCGCCGTGGCCGTGAATTTTTTTTTTTTTTCACACCAACCCCCAAATGCTTTGATATGCTTGTATTAACCTCTGAGTACTATATTTTAATGTTTTCAAAGAGTTCTGGTACATTTATTTCAACTTATCAAGTCTTCAAAAACATATTAATCAATAAAAATTATTCTATACTCACTTGTTCACCACCAAAAGGAATGTCTTGGCTGATCTTCTGACCCTCCTTGCTCACTTTGTTGTTGAGCTCCCCAAAATGAGTGTCGTGGTTGATCCACACTATATCCATGTGATTGATCCTGTTCATCTCCCCATCCTGCTGGTAAGACGTAATTGAATACCCCATACTCTGTATCTTCGTGCCGCTGTTCTGTATACACCACTGGTGGAGAAACATCAAATCGAAATGGAAATGGATACTCAGGATTTTGCGCAGGTGGTGGATAGTGGTAAGATTGATCTGTGTATGATGTATATGGTGGTGTTGGTGGTGGATAACTTTCGTAGGGTGGATCCCAACTACCTTGAGAGGATGTGTATCCTTGAGAGGATGTGTATCCAAGCCCAAAGTCACCTAAACTCTGTGTCAGGTTTTCTGTTGAAGATTCTTCAGATAAAGGCTGGTGTGTTTGTCGTTTTCTTCTAGACTGACTCCCACCCATACTACTACCAACTGTTCGTGTAGACCTTGGCGGCAAATTCTTAGAACGCTTGGATCTAGTACCTACTTCAGCATCGTTAACAAATGTACCCAAACCATGTTCCCCCTGAAAAAACAATGATGGACATCCACCACTACCACTATGTTCATACTCACCTCCACTTTGAGTACCACCCCCATCATTCTCGCTTGGTGGACTTAAGCCGCCGCCACCACCACCACCACTATTGGTAGCACTTGAACTTGTTCCCTTAGATGGTTGTCGTTGTTGCTCTTGCGTTGCTGGGTTAGGCTCATCATCATCAGACAAGTTCAACCATGTGTTATCATCGCTTCCCTTTCTTCCAACCACGGACTCAATGGATCATCTTCCTCAAAAATATAATCCAAGTTTATGGGATTGAAGCTAGCATCTATCTCTGTTTGAGTTCTTCTCATTGTGTGCCTCAATTTGAGCCTCATATTGTAGTGTAAAAATACAAGTTTTTGTAATTTCTTGTATTTCAGCCTATTCCTTGTTTTTGTGTGTATTTGGCTGAATGTACTCCAATTGCGCTCACAATTAGAAGAAGAAGTCGTTTGGCTCAAAACTTTGACTGCAATCTGCTGAAGTTCAGGGGCACATGTTCCATAATGGATCCACCATTCAGCTACACAAAATTGGAAGTAAACAATTAACAATGAGAGTTTTTTTAATTGTAGTTCTGTAGATAGCACAAATTACATATTCTATTTCGTATACGTATCGTACCAGGATTGGTTCGCTGAACTGCTCTTTGAGCCAAAGGAGATCCAAATGTATCTTCTTTATCCCTATAAAAAATAATCTGTAGGCACGAATATTATTTAGTTAGTAATCAGTAAGAGTTGTTTTTATTTTATAATGGATAAAAATAATGAGTATAAAGTTCATACTAGCAACTTCACTTACCTGATTGATTGCCCTAATTTGGTTATCCATATCAGGCTCCAATCTTTGAATGACATCTCTAACCCCATTCATTGCTTCTCGAGCAGAGGCAGTTGAAGTAGTACCCCCATATAAGAATTGTGGATTTAAAAAATAACCTATCGTTATAAATTAAAGTAAGAATCATGAGATTTTCTGTGAAGTTATGTAGATCAGTAACTGTATGGTTATACTTTTATTAAATTACAATATTACTTACCAGCTGCATGCAAATCATGATGTAGCTGAAAGCTCCAACGGTGATCAATAATCTTCCAATACTCAGTATGATAACGGCAGTTTTCTTGAATAGCCAACTTGGCTCTATCCATAGCCTCATAGATAAAACCCATGGTAGGCCTTTCATCTCCATCCACCATTCTGAGTACTTTAAGAAGAGGCTCTTGTACCTTGATAACATCAGCTGCTCTTTGCCAGAAATCTTTTGAGAGAATGATTTTCTTCATGTCATAGGCTGGGCCATTTTTTTTCTTGCCCCAAACAGAGTTTTTCCAACCATCTAACTTTATCATATTCTTTAACTCTGTTTTGTACCGAACAATACTCTCAATGGCAATGAAATTGGTGGCAAATCTGGTAATTGAAGTTCGAAGCAGCTCTCCACCATTTGTAAACTGCTTCATGAAGTCGAGCACCCATGTATGATTGTAAATAAAGCCAGTTATGGTTTTGGCCTCTGTGATAACCCTGCTGACACTGGTTTTTTTCCCTATATCCTCAAGTATTAGATCAATACAATGTGCAGCACATGCTGTCCAATACAGATGCTTCCTCTTTTCCATTAGAAGTTGCCCACCAGCCTTCATTGCTGCTTCATTATCAGTTACAATCTGTACAACATTTTCTTCCCCAACCATTTCAACCATCCTATCCATCAATCTGAAATAAAAATAATCACATTTAAAATGCTTTATACCATGCATCATAGAAATCTATGATAGACATAATAATATTAATAATTAAGAAATTAACTACTAACCGAAAGTAGAAATCTCCCGTTCTGCTAGGCACATCAGATGCATCGCATGACCACGTGAAAACAGTGCCTCTATTGCAATAAACTAGAAAATTAATTATATGCTTCCTAGTAGGGCCTGTCCAACCATCACACATAATGGTCACTCCTCTTTCCTTCCATATTCCTTTGAAAGAGTCAATATACTGTTGCATCTTGTCAGCTTCACTATTTATAAATGTTTCTGATATGTCATAAGGCGAAGGGTTTTTGACGCCACGCCCTACTTCAATTGTTGTATCAATTAGTGGTTGTGCCCATGGGGATGAGACCACAGAAAATGGTAGTCTATTATACACAATAAAATTTCTCCATGCATCCCTCAATTTTTCTTTAGCTTTCTTCACGAATGATTGCTTTATTTTTGGCTGCTTAGAGCTTTTGCTTCGACTGATTGCAGGATTCATTGCCCTCAGCCTAGTTTCAGGATTATCTGGATCACTCCATTTGCGAGAACTACCACCATGTACACCAGTTTCTCTAATTGTACTAGATTTCCTAAATGCAGCACCAGAACTCCCTCCCGCGTCATACCGTGTGCCTGCGGAAGCCCTAAATCGCATGTTTTCTTCATATTCTCGTTGCTCCCTTAAACTTTCATTCCTGGCATAAGCCATATCCCGTTCCTCGTCATTATCCTCATCATCTGAATCAACATCATCTCCTCCTGGCCTCAACCTTTGTTGCAATTCTTCTTTAATTTGTTGTTTCTCGAGCTTTTTTTCTTTAGCATTTTTTAAATATGCTGCCATTTCCTTCCTAACAGTAGAATCAGCACCAGGGCATGCCTCAACATCACCTCTTTGAGCTGCAAGGTGTTGCTTGAATCTTGTTATTCCACCGGATACTATTTTCCCACATAGCAAGCATTCTACTTTGTGTCTATTGCCATCCTTTGGGAATCCATAACACCATCCAATGTCCTCACTAGGTGTCTCCACTCCTGGTGCCTTTTTAGGAGCCATTATGATTGGTAGAATCCTAAATGATCAAAATTCAAAAGATAAGAACTCAATATTCAACACAAAAATTTATTATTTAAAATATTCAAAATTAATAGGAGTATCTAATTTGTGTTAATTTTTTATTAAAAGTTAAAATTGATATTGAATATTATATTATTATCATTTTCAAACAAATTGAAAATAAGTTATATATGGTGTCATTTTAGTTGAATTTTATTTAAAATATTTAATATCAAAATTTATAGGAGTACCTAATTTGTTAAAAAATCGCAAAATATTTTTTGTTTTTTACTAAATTATTTGTCATTTTCAAACAAATTGAAAATAAGTTAACAAATTGAAAATAAATATTAGTAAAAAGTTTTTGGCTTATTTTAATTTTAGTAAATATTTTTAAAAGTAATTAGTAAAAAGTTTAATTTTTAAAAGTAAATAGTAAAAACTAAAAAGTTAAATTTTTTTTTTTTAATTTTAATAAATATGTTTTCATTGTTTTGATGTTTTTAATTTTTAAATTTTGATGATTTTCAAACAAATTGAAAATAAGTTAACAAATTTTTAATAAATATTAATAAATATTAGTAAAAAGTTTTTGGCTTTTTTTAATTTTAATAAATATTTTTAAAAGTAATTAGTAAAAAGTTTAATTTTTAAAAGTAATTAGTAAAAACTAAAAAGTTAAAATTTTTTTTTTAATTTTAATAAATTTTTTTTCATTGTTTTGATGTTTTTAATTTTTAAATTTTGATGTTTAATTTTTTAAAAGTTTAATTTTAAAAAAGTAATTAGTAATTAGTAAAAAGTTTAAAAGTAATTAGTAATTAAAATGTTTAATTAAAATGTTTTCAATTAATTAAACAGTAATTAAATAATAATAATATCATTAAATATCATTAAACAATAATTAAAATATTTTTAATTAGTTTAAAAGTAAAAAGTAATTAATAAGTAAAAGTAAAAGTAAAATATCTAAAACCCCTTCCTGCTATATTTGAACATATCTCTTAATAAAGAAGTAAAACAAGTTTGACTAAAAAAGTTAAAACTAAAGTAAAATATCTAAAGTTTAGATTCTAAACACATCTTCGTGCGAAGTGAGGAGGACCGCGGGGGCTTACCTGCGTGCGAGGTGCGATGCTACTCGCGCAGAGGCTGTTACCAGCTACGAGTGGCCTCGGCGATGATCGGAGGCTTGCCGGCGAAGATCGGGTGGGGATATTCCGGAGTCACCGGCGGGATCTTCTGCTAGCAGCAGCGATGGCGACGGCGACGGCAAAGCAGGTCTACTAGAACTGCTTCCTTCTCTCTTCTTCTCTCTTCATTTCTTCTTCAAATTTCTGCCTTCTCTCTTCTTCTCTTCTTCTTTAGCTTTTTTTTTTTGAAAAAGGGCCGATTATTTTGGTCTGGATTGCTAGATTTGTCAGGAATCTCTGACAGATTTCTCAGACTTTGGGTCCTATCTGTCGTAAAGGGGCCGATTCTCACCGATACGTATCGTATCGGGGGCGATACGGTGTGAATAACTTTACGCATACAGTATCGGTGGGAATCGTGTAAAGGTCGTCTGGAATACCGATACGTATCGGGCGATACGTATCGTATCGCCCTGTTTTTAAAACCCTGATGTGATCACTTTAACTTTTCAAATTAAAAATTAGAATGAATTTTCCATTATACCCCTTTATCAAATAACCTGGAAAATGATCCTTTCTTTTAGAAGGG
>JAESVK010060535.1:774-12270 GCA_017140935.1 Hamamelis virginiana
TCATTGAAGAAGGGTTAGGAATTTTAGGCACCAAGGCGATTATAGTGTCATTAACTTCCCCTAATAGCTTCCCACTTTGAAAAAAGGAAAGGATAGCATTAGTAACATCATCTCCCACAATACCCCAACATTTTTTAAAGAAAAAAGAAGAGTACCCATCAGGGCCAGGGGCTTTGTCATCCTTGATAGAGAACATGGCATCTTTAACTTCTCCTACTGTGACTTGGGAATTGAGAATGTTTATTTGATCCTGGTCCCACTTTAACCCATCAAGCCTATTAAGCTCATCTTGCAATTGTAACCTCGATGGAATTTTAGTTCCAAGGATTCTTTGGAAATGAGACACTGCTTCAAACTTTAGTCTCTCCCGATCTTCAATTTTGTTAATATGCAAATATTAATTAACTAGAATTTCAAGTTTTTGAAATTTGAAATTTGAAATTTGAATTTTTTGAAATTTGAAATTTTGAATTTTTGAAATTTGAAATTTGAAATTGACATGAGATGGCAAGATAATTAATTATCCAAAAAAAAAAAAAAAAGAGATGGCAAGATAATTAAGATTGCAAATATTAATCTATTTGAATTTCAAGTTAGTTAATTGAATTTAAATTTGAAATCGTTTCAAATTTGAAACAAGATAACTTGATAGAGTTTGATCTTTAATAGGAGCTAGCACTCCATCTATTAGGGAACAACTACATGGAGAACTCTCCTAGTGTGTGCAATCTAATCATCCTCTCTCTCTCATCCTTTGAAGCTTGCTCTAGTGTGGATCAATCTTAGAGGCCTTCATCTCTTTGGGGCTGCACTTCTACCTTCTTTAATCTCTCTAAAGGCTATCAAAGTAAGTGATTTACTTTTGTTTTAAGTTTTATACTATGCTTGTACAATGAATCATGGATCTTGGCACAATGGTTTCCATGAAAAATTTTAATTCCGCTTGATTTCATGGAATACTTTCAGTGGTATCAGAGCCGGTCATGATTTGGCATTGTATAAGCTTCTTATATGGTATATTATTCTTCTTTAAACCAAAGTGGCTGGGGTTTTAATCCCAAACCCTAACCCTAGGTATGGCCATGGGAATGGCTTCTCTAGAGTTTTGGTTTCTTCATCTCTATTCTATTTATTTCTTTTTGTTTTAATCAAGAGTTGATTATATATTTGATTATAATGTTTTATATATGATTTAACATTGTAATATATGTGTTTAAGAAACAAAACAATCAAAAATAAATGTGGAGGCCGAAATCTCCATAGGTGGAGTATAGGCCATTTAAGTTTTTTCAAAAACTGGGCTATTTCTTTTTTTGGATAATTAAGAATTTATTGATCCAAGACGGGCAAAGCCCAAAAAGAACAAAGAATCCGAGGCCACAAAAACCTACGGAAAAACGGACAGAACCTCCCCTAAAAACAGGACAAAAGCCAAAATCACCTGCCTAAAAAACAGACCTGCCAAAAAAGCACAACAGAAACCACAACAGAAACAAAGCCAAAAACAAAAACCAACAGCCCAAACGCCCACAGCCCGGGCACAAGCAACCAAAAACAAAAGCCAACCCTAATGCTTAAAGATATTACAATGAAAAGCCCACCTGTCACACATAGACCTATTCCTAGGACTATCAACAATGTTTTGAAAACTTGAAACTCTATTTCTAACATCATTACAAATCAAAGAGAAAATGTCATTAGAACTAATGAAAGAATTTTCGTGGATTCTCGCATTCCTTTGCCTCCAGATAATGTAAATTGTAGCAGCCCAGGCAATTCTTTTAACGGTGTTACAAAAATTTTTGCTCTTACAGGAAATAATCCACATAAACTCATTCTCCCAGAACCGAGGAAGACGATTGTGACCACATAACATGAGAACCTTTCTCCAGATGAGGGCAGTGAACCTGCAACCAAAGAAGAGATGATTCCTATTTTCAACATTGGCCCTGCAAAAAACACAAGACATAGAAGAAATAATTCCCCAGCTCAAAAGTTTATCCTGAGTAGTCAACCTATTCAGAATAGCCAACCAAGAAATAAAGGAATGTCTGCCAATAGAATTCGAGAACCACACAACATGATGCCAACTCACAGCCGGGCTAGACTGGCGAATATGATTCCAAGCAGAACTAGTAGAGAAAGTTCCAGTGGGAGAGAGAGTCCATACCACTGTATCCTCCCTCCTGGAACCGAGAGGAGGGCAATCATAGCAACTATTACGGATGGCAATGAGATCAGAAGTATTAGTTACAGGCCAATTCCAACCATCATCTGATAAAATGTGAGAAACTTTAGCCTGCAGAGGAATGGCTGCATCATAGACCACCCTGGGACTAAACTGCTGAAGTAAGGGACCAATAGGATGCCAGTTGTCATACCATAAAAAAGTAGAAGTGCCAGTACCAATTCTATGTCTGATAAGAGGTCTTGCCACTTCCCTCAACTGGAGAATCTTCCTCCAACTCCAAGAGCAATTGGACGGGATGTTGATGGACCAAAAACTTCTGCCCCTCAGGAGATACTTCTCAACCCATGCAACCCAAATCGAACCTGATCTTGAAAATTGTTTTCGATTAATTTTTATTGAGCCAACATACCTCAAATCACTAATATAATGATTGTAGATCATGTTAGAATAGTTCTTTCATGAAAAATCGTTCATATATGGTCACACTAAGGTTTTTGGGATTGACTAACCTATTATCATATGTGCTGGATTTTTTCAATATGTTGAAAAATTGTAATCTTTTTAATACTTAGTGTTTTGAATTTATTAGCCCCATGTTACCACTGATTTAGGGACTTAATAAAGTTGTTATTAAAACCCTAAAGTGGTCATGAAAGCCTCTTTAAGGGCTGTTCATAAAAACTCAAAGTTTGGTAACCCAGAAATTGTTTTAGGCAAAAGTTTAAAACTTGTTTCCTATTTCAATTTTATCAAATATTATTTTTTATATCCCCATGGTTTTATTATTTTTATAATTGATGAAAATATGTTTTAAAGTGTTTAAAACAGTAGGGGATGATTAAAAATTAATTTTGATGATATATTCAAACTAAGGTTTCTATTTTGGTCTCTTGACTACAATAGCTTCCTATTTTGATTTTCAAAATTGTTTGAATTTTAAATATGATTAAAATGAAGTAGCCACTGTTTTACTGTGATTAAAACATTATAATATTCATGAGATGAATATTTTTAAGGTTTATTGATTAATATTAGTTGCCATATATCTATATATATATATATATATATAAATTGCTTATGCCTTTTATTATTGCAATGTGATTGTTATTTAATGAGATTAATATAATGGGTTGATTATGGACTTAAGACCAATTAATTGGATGTGATTGGCCGCATGTGAATGTGATTTAGGGGCTGTAATTTATTTATTTAAATTATTTTATGGGTTATAATTTTAATTGGGGTTTGCATACCTCTTTAGTGGTTGTAATTTAATTGGGGCTTGCATGCCTCTTCTCTTTTATCTTGTTCTCTATTAAATCCCATTCCCCTATTATGTATCCCCTTTCTTTTTATTTAATGTACTTATGAAGAATGGAGCATGAAGGAGTCTAGGACCATGGAGAGGCACAAAAGGAGCATGGAGGACTATGGAACTTATGAAGACTTCATAGATGTATGTTTAGGTTTTCAATTATATTTGCAATCACCATATTACCTTCATAGATCCTTAATCAAAGTCCATAATCAATCCCAGAGCCTATTTATGTGATGAATGCTAAAGGCTCACCATGTTAATTATTATTATATGTCTATAAAATAAATGTGATACATGAGACTCCTCACTACTCAAGACTTTAAAAGTTAAGCATCTACTATTACATTTATAAGACTAATAATGATAATAACATATTTTGTATGTGATGCATATTATATGTATGTGATGCTTGTTTGGTTTAAATTGATGAGACCTTAAAATCCCCTCAAATATCAATATTAAGTTATTATGAAGGAATATTAAGAATATTCTATCATAGCCTTCCACCATTATAGAATAAGTGAAAACTTTGGTTTAGGCATCCTGGCTACAGATATATGGGAGCGTGTCTATATTAAGGTTTTCAATTATCCTATTAATATGAGATAGCATTAGGTGGAAATCCAATGTATACCAAGAAACTATTATGTGAGGTATGTATTGGGTAACCACACTTATGCAAGAATGGTGGGTTAAACTTAACTAGAATAAATATCTCAAGAAACTAGAATGTGAGGGATATTTATCCTAGAGGCAGAAGGATGATTGGGACTTGCTTGAGAAGTATTAGATGAAGAGTCATCTATTCATTAGGGATTAATGGACAAAGAAACTATTATGTGAGGTACCATTAATTCACAATGGGACTCCAATCCCCACTAGGAATTTATTAGATAAATTCTCAAATCCTGTTCAGAGGGTGTATGGGATTTGATGAAATAGTGGGAGGTACCATTATACTTAAGACCCAGTAATAATGGTTATATATATATAAATCAACTAAATTTTCTGTTTTAAAATATAGATATCATTTTAAATGGCACCTCTCAAACCCCTATCCAGAATTTTTGACGAAAATCGCTTAACTGAACCCGAAGGAAAGTGTTTCCATTGCGGCAAAAATGAGCATCAGAATAGGAACTGCAGGGAATACCTGGCTTCCTTAAATGATCATCCTTCCAAAGGAATGAACCATGCTCTTGTCATTGAAGCTAACTTATCTGTTAGCATTGCTTCCTCATGGGTTTTAGATTTTGGTGCAAGTTCTCACATTTGTAACTCTTCCCAGGATCTAAAAGAAAGCAGAAGATTGAGTAAAGATGAGATCACCCTCAGAGTGGGAAATGGAGCAACTGTTGCTGCATTAGCTGTGGAGACATGTTACTTGACCATGCCATCTGGGCATGTTTTGGAATTAAATAATTGTTTATTTATGCCACATATTGTCAGAAACATTATTTCAATTTCAGCTTTAGTGAAAGCTGGTTATGTTTTTAATTTTGAAAAAAATAATTGTTTTATTTCATTAAATAAAGTTTCTATTGGTTCTGGCATTTATATCAATGGTTTTTATTTCCTTAACTTCAATGGCATTATGAATTGTATTGAGCAAAAGGGGAATGCCCCAAAACCTAAAAGAAATAGAGATGAAGAGAATTCTACTTATGTTTGGCATTTAAGATTAGGTCATATTAGTGAATCAAGGATCAACAAGTTGGTTAAGGATGGGCAATTGGGCTCATTAGCATTAGTGCCCTTACCAACATGTGAACCTTGCCTCATGGGTAAGATGACCAAATCTCCTTTTACTGGTCACAGTGAAAGGGCTGCAGACATATTAGGATTAATACATAGTGATGTATGTGGCCCTTTAAACAAAATTGCAAGAGGTGGTTTCTCATACTTCATAACCTTTACCGATGATCGCTCACGGTTAGGATATGTGTATTTAATGAAACACAAATCTAAAGCATTTGAAAAGTTCAAAGAATTCAGATTTGAAATAGAGAAATAAACCAGAAAAAGTATTAAGTGCCTACGATCAGATCGTGGAGGCGAATACTTAAGCGATGAGTTCTTGGATCATCTCACAGAAGCTAGCATTCTCTCACAGTGGACTCCTCCTGGAACACCACAACTTAATGGTGTATCCGAAAGGAGAAATCGAACCTTATTAGATATAGTACGATCTATGATGAGTTACACTGATTTACCCATTTATTTTTGGGGACATGCTCTTTTGACTGCCGCATACTAATTAAACAGGATCCCTTCCAAATCTATCCTAATGACACCTCATGAGATGTGGTATGGGAAGAAACCTAGTCTTAAGCATGTTAAGATCTGGGGTTGCACAGCATATGTTAAGAAACAGGATGCTAGCAAATTGGAAGCAAGGTCAGAAAGATGTAGGTTTATAGGGTATCCTAAAGAGTCATTAGGATACTACTTCTATCACCCTAACGAGCAAAATGTTTCCGTTAGTAAGTTTGCTGTGTTTCTTGAAAAAGAGTTTATTCAAGAAGGAGTCAAAGGACAGGTAATAGATCTTGAGGAAATATCCCAAGACATACAAACCAACACCGACCAACCCACTGCCCCTGTTGAGGCAGAACTTTCTACTACACAACCTCTTCGAAGGTCTAGTAGGATATCTGCTCCTCCTGAAAGATATGGATATCTCCATAAGGAAGAAGAGGAACTATTCCTTGGTAATAAAGATCACCCAGATGATCCCACTACATACGAAGAGGCAATATTAGACATTGATTCGGGAAGATGGCAAGAAGCCATGAAATCCGAGATGGATTCAATGTACACTAACCTAGTCTGGACTTTAGTAAATCCACCTGAGGGTATAGTACCCATTGGCTGTAAATGGATCCACAAAAGGAAGATAGGCTCGGATGGTAAGGTAGAGACCTACAAAGCTAGACTAGTGGCAAAAGGTTACAAACAAAGACAATGAGTTGACTATGATGAAATCTTTTCGCCAGTAGCCATGCTGAAATCCATCAGGATCTTGTTATCTATAGCTACACATTATGACTATGAGATATGGAAAATGGTTGTAAAGACTGCTTTTCTCAATGACAATATTGAGGAAGAGATTTACATGGAACAGCCAAAAGGCTTTACATCCAGTGGTGATGACCACAAAGTGTGCAAGCTACAGAGGTCCATTTATGGACTTAAACAAGATTCTCGTTGTTGGAATATCCGATTTAATGAAGCAATCAAATCGTTTGGTTTTCTTCAAAATATGGATGAACCTTGTGTATACAAAAGGGTTAGTGGGAGCGCGTTTACTTTTTTCGTACTGTATGTAGATGACATCTTACTCATTGGGAATGATATATGGATGTTATCATCTGTTAAACTTTGGTTATCACATCACTTCTCCATGAAGGATTTGGGAAAAGCATCCTTTATACTAGGTATAAAGATCTATAGAGATAGATCTAGAAGGTTGCTCAGACTCTCCCAATCCTTGTACATAGATAAAATACTGAAGAGGTTCAGTATGGAGAATTCCAAGAGAGGCTTAATGCCCTTCAGACATGGAATTCATCTCTCCAAAGCCATGTGTCCTAAAATACCTGAGGAGAGAGAGCATATGAATAAGATTTCCTATGCTTCTGCTGTGGGAAGCTTGATGTATGTTATGCTATGTACCAGACCTGATATTTTTCATGCTGTAAGTGTTACTAGCAGATATCAGTTCAATCCAGGTATGGAACACTGGATTGCAATTAAGAACATTCCTAAGTACTTTAGAAGGACTAAAGAATTGTTTCTTATTTATGGAGGAGGTGAACTCAGAATTTATGGATATCCAGATTCAGATTTTCAGTCTGATTTGGATGACAGGAAATCCACTTCTAGATATGTGTTCACCATGAACGGTGGAGCAGTTAGTTAGAAGAGCTGTAAACAGGATACAACAGCAGATTCCACTAATGAGGCTGAGTACATTACTGTCTCTGAAGCCGCCAAAGAAGTTGTTTGGATCAAGAAGTTTGTCTCAGAACTTGGAGTAGTTCCTACGATTGAATCACCTATACCTCTGTATTGCGACAACAATGGGGTCATTGCTCAGGCCAAGGAACCAAGGTCTCATCAGAAGTTCAAACACATTGAAAGACGATTTCATATGATTAGGAAGATCATTGCTAGAGGAGATATCTGCATTCAGAAGATCGCATCTGCGGATAACGTAGCAGACCCATTCACTAAGGCACTAACTCTTTAGAGTCTTGATCGACATCTTGAGAAGATGGGTATGAGATACATGGACGATTGGCTTTAGTGCAAGTGGGAGATTGTTAGTAGTATGCCCTAATAGTCAATGTCATTTGTGTAATTTGGGATATGAACTTGATTCGTGTATTATTGTTATTAATTAATAATATTGGCATTTTGATTATCATGTTATATATTGTTATTGTGATGATGATAAGTCCTTAGAAAGAATGTCAATATAAGAACTCAAGACTTGAGATAAGGAGACTTATATTGTTATTACATCTTTCTTAAATATTCCTAATCATAGGATTATTTATTGGGCATTAATAATGCGAATAGACTAGCACAGGTTATGTCTGCTCAATATGGAGAATGACCTGTCTCAAGTCATTTGTGTATAGACACTAGGGCAAACCTATGGGTGCTTGTTTGAGAACAAGTACACTAAATGTGATCATTGATTGAGTTTATTGAATGAAGTTTTACTTACATGTCAAACAACAACTCAGGGTTACAATGAAGCAAGTGATCCTTAGACCTGAGGCACCATATATGTTCTGTGTTAGGGATGTTAGGGTTTTATAGTACAACGTAAATATCCTAACCATGGAACTTGTATAAGTACTCATTGGCTCTAGTAGACCTATCATGGGGACATATGAGTGTACAACAAGGAATCTATCACTCTTAGTAAAGAGAGGGAATGCCTTGTATTATTCTGAGATATAATTCATAGAAGTCTTTGGCCAAAGCAGTTGGGAATAAGAAAACTGTTTCTTAAGTATCCCAAGTTTGAATTGATATTTTAAGAATAACATACAAGATGTTAAATTAGGGTTTTGACATATTATCCATACCCAACTAATTTAACTGAGGCATTGTTTGATGAAAGGATTGAATTGTATCTTAATTGTAACTGAAAGGTTCACTGTATTATGATAAACCTTCACACAACCTAGGGTGTGTCTTGACATATTGCTAGATGTCACTTAGGACTAGTAGAGGCCCAAAAAGATTTATTTCTTGAAAGGGAAAATTAGAAGAGTTCTAATTTTAGAACCTAAAATAAAAGTAGTTTTATTTGAAGGATAATTTATTATCCTAATTCCTACTACTAGGTTGTTGTGAACCTAAGAGGTCACACACATATAGGTGCAGGTTTCATTTAAAGGAGAAGAGAGTATAATATTATAATTAAGAGTTAATTATAAGTAAGAAATAATAAGTGTGAGCATGGCAGTTTCTAGAGAGAGGTGCTCTCGCGATGCAGGGTGATTATGCTCAAGGGTTTGGCTCTGGCTTAGTTCTCTGGTTCTCTGATTTTGGAAGGGGGTTTTTCTCTTCACTATCCTGTTCTTGGGTGGGTGCGTCGCTGACTCATCCTCTTTTCTCGTGGGTTGTCTGTGCTCAAGGGTTCGAAGTTTTGCCTGGGTTTTTGTTTTTGCTCTGATTTTGTTTGTTTTATCTCCTTTATGGCGAACAACAAACAAATCTCTTCCTCCTCTCTTGCTTTTGTTCCTAGTGCTGCGGGTCCCTCTGAATGCGTTGACCAAGGATTGTTAGGTGGAGAACATGTGGGTTCTTCTCGTGCTCCGTTTTCTGCAGAAGGTGGAAATGCCAAAGTTTCACATGGTTATGTTGGTTCGCGTGATGATATTGCACATGGGTATGAGGGTTCTTCTTCAGTGGATCATGTTACTGTAGATGGAAGCACTAATGATGATGTTGGCCCTTTGTCACATGCCGAGATTCTTTTTTTTGGATAATTACACATGCCGAGATTCCCCCTGTACAGAGTGGATTTCCACTTGGCTTGAATCCAAGTGGTGTTAATTCTAATATTGGTTTCGGTAGTGGATTTCCACTTGGAGGCAAACCACATGGCTATGCAGAAACCCATGTGAATGTGGGGGTTTTTCCTTCAAAACCACATGTAGAGACAGTAAGTGTTAACCTTTCCACAGGCCCCTCCACTGCACGTGATGATTGTGTTTCTCCCCCTTCACGTGGTGGTGGCCCGCACTCTGTGGGTTCTTCTGGTGATCGTGGTGCTACAGAAGGGGTTATACCCACTGCACATGCATCTACGATCCAGTTAGTGGGTTCGAAATTTAATGTAGCTGCTACAAATGTGAATCTTGGAAATAGCGTGGGTATATCCGTAGGTGGAATTTCCAATAACCCTCGTGTTGATGATGGTGGCAATCATGGCAGTCAAGACATCCGTTTCCATCTTGGATTGGGAGCTGCTGGTTTGAATTCTGCGTCAGCTGCTACAGTGGGTTCTGCAAGTCATGGCTTTTCTGCTTTAGATCATGCTTCTGTGGGTTTTCAAGCAGCGGAGTTTGCTCCAGTAGTGGGTAAATCCAATTTTTCTCTGGGTGGTGCTGGGTCTCGTAATGCTTGTGTTTCTGCTATTCATCCTTCAGTAAGTGGTTTTTCTAATCACTTAGCTGAAGAATTGGAAAAGAGCTTGGGTTTTTCTGAAGATACTGGCTTCCTTTTTGAAGGTCCTCCTTCTTCTCGGGTGGTTTATTCTTCAAGAATTCCTTTTACATCTGTGGGTACCTCATATTCAGATCTCTCTGGATCTAGTTCCTGCCCTATAGATCAAGATCCTCATAGATCTGAGATATCTCATGTGCCCAGTGTTGATGATTGTAATTCACTAGGTTCTAAGGGGAGTGGTTCGGTTGCTGTGTATGGGGCTGGTACAGTTAGGTCTAGTGGTCCTGTTGTTCTTGGGTCTGATGTTGGTTTTGATGTTGGGAATGCAACTGATTCTGCTAATGGTTCTTCTGGTGGCATGGGTAAGAAACCTATTTCAGACTGGAAATCTCTTTTCAGTAAGCCTTCTGGGCTGTCCTCAAATTTACGTTACCATAAACCTCTGTTTATTGATGGCGAGCTTACTGTTCGTCCACCTGCTAGTGTTGCACAGGCTGGAATTTCACACTGGCAGGAGTGTTTGGTTGGCCAATTTGTTGATAAAAATCTGCCTTATATGGTCTTGAGAAATACTGTTAATAGATTATGGGGTCACAAGGAGATGCCTGATATCCTCTCTACAGATAGTGGAATGAATATATTTTGTTTTTCTAACTTAGAAGCTCGGGACTGGGTTCTTGATTCTGGCCCTTAGCACGTTGGGGGTAAGCCGTTGTTTTTAAGAAAATGGCAACCCAAGATGGAAATGTTAAATCTAAAACTTAACAAATTACCTATTTGGGTTAAATTTTTCAACATTCCTATTGAATACTGGACTGAGGAGGGGTTAAGTTATATTGCCAGTGCTTTAGGCAATCCCTTATACCTTGATGCGCTCACTCAATCCCGTTCTAGACTCTCATTTGCTCGTATTTGTGTTGAGGTTGATGTTAGCTGTAACTTTCCTAATTATTTCAAGCTTGATATGGGAGATGGTTGTGTTATCAAAGTGGGAGTTGAGTATCCATGGAAACCTAGCAAATGTCTTCAATGTGGTATTTTTGGCCATAGTTCTTCCAATTGCCCTCATGTAGCCAAACAAGTGTGGGTTCCTAAAGCTTCTAATACATCTACTATGGAACTAGGGGTGTTAGTAATGATTCAGCTGGATCGGGTAAAGGAGATGGGGCGGGTTCTAGGAGTGGTTTAAATGTGTAGGGAGCTGTTATTTCCAGAAATGCTAATAATCTGGGCAAAGGAGGTAGTTTTGCTGGTCCGAATAAGGGTGTTGCTATTCAAAATTCATTCTCAGCCT
>JAESVK010060538.1:0-14327 GCA_017140935.1 Hamamelis virginiana
GCTATTTTTGCTGTATCCACGTCATCACTGCGTGTCATTTGGGATTGTAGAAAACAAATGAGTCGCCACCTTATTTTTAAGGAATAAGGAAACCATAAAAATATTTTATTTTCAATAAAACAAAACAAACTTCATTTAATGAAAAGACAATCTACGAACCAAAGATGGATCCGGGGGCTAGGTTACGACGTGGGAAGGTTCCAAGTTCTTACTTATAGGCACCGACCTCGTCCTAATTAAAGGACTTCTAATTTATTTGGGCTATTTAAAATCCTAATGCAAACAATCCTAAATAATCTAATCAACCAATGAAAATAGTGATATAAATGCAATAATCTGTATTAATAATAATAATAAAATAATATACAAACAAACCCTAAAAACCTAGGACACCCTATTAGCGTCCTAGAGCGGACTTGAGCCCTATTAGCGCCTACATAACCTATTAGTGTTACCTAGCAAGTATCAAAGTCCACGTAGTTCGACTACCCTAGGACTCTCCTATTGTAATGAACTACATCATCTAAAAGTATCCAACTTTATCCAAGACTCTATCTTTGAGAGTTTTCATCCATTTGAAATTCTTTTGCAAAACAATTTGATAATTAAAAGGCTTCCAATGCGATTGGAATTTTGTTTAAAAGATAAAAATTATCTTGTTAGAAGTAAACCTCAATTAAACTTCTTTTTCAAATCAATCATCATTCATGGAATTTCATTCCAAAACCATTTCTTTTTTGAAAGAAATCATTTCCAACACAAATTCTTTTAAGAGACTCCCATTTCATGGGGAAATCATTTAATAAACCAATTAATTTCAATAAAAAATCATTTTTAAAACCTCTCTCAAAGGTAGACTCCTAAACTGATTACAATATACTTAATTATGATAATAATTCTTACAACAAAGGACAGTCTTAGGTGAGGTCAAGCTAGTGACCTCCCTAATCCTGAGGTTCCTAACTAATCCTAAGTTAGTATAAAGACCTGAATCACTAATGCAATGCATACTGGAATTTAAACAAAATAAGCAAGGATACATGAAACTAATTCTAACAATGCATGAAAATGCTCCTAAATGCATACTGATTCAACTATGTGAACCTAGGCATATTTCTAAGTTGAATTTGACCCTAAAAATGAATTTTAGAATAATTTAAGACCACTTTTCTATTCTGGACAGATTCGAATGTGGACCTTAAACCACTCTAAAAACTTAAAAAGAAATAATAAAAAATCATGACAATGATCTAGCATGCATCCTACATGAATATACTATAAGACACTATATAAAAAACTATGCAAAAACATGGTTTAAGAATAGTAATTAAGCCACTTTAAAGTATATATTCAAATCTGGACAGATTTGAATACATGCTTTAAATAGCTTAAAAAACATTATTAATCCATGGAAAATAATAAGCAAATATCCTAGCATGAATACTAGCATGTTTAAGCAAGAAAACTATGCAAAAAAATAATCCAAATAGACCATATTTACCTTAATTAACACAAGGGTAGAATCTCACCTTTGCCATGCTCCTCGAACACAATTCATATAACATTCTCAAGCATTAATAATTTCAATCATTAATTAAGAGAAAACAAGATGACACGTGTCTAGAACTGTCTCTGATTTTTGCCTCCAAATCCACATATTTGAATCTTCATGATGATCCAATCAAAAGAAGCCATCGTGGGACTATTAAACATTTGAAATGAATAACTGCCAAATGGTTATTTAGCATATACTTATTCAAAAATATTTAATTTCTGCTGGGAAATGAAATAAAAAAATTTGACGCCTTTTAAAATTAATTTTTAAGCGGTTACTAACAGTTATAATGTTCAATTTCAAAAATTCCCTTTGATTTTTTAAAATGGATAACCATTAAATTGGGTCACTATTTCGCCTTTTCAAGGCAAAGCCAATAACTGCCGAAATAACTATTTTGCCTCTTCAAGGCAATATAAATAGTTAAAAACCCGCTTTCATTCAATACACGTGGCTTCAATTCATTGGCATGCAAAATTTGAGCGTAAATAATTTGATACAGACTTTAAATGTTGTGTGATGAAAGTCCATTGTTTTAAAGTTGATGATACAACAGAAACCTTGCTTCGAAATCTCATTGCTTATGAGAAAAATTTTCAGAAAGCAACAGATAATGTTCCTCCTAATTATTTCATTGATTTCGCATCCTTGATGAATCAACTCATAAACTCAAAAGAAGATGCAAAGGTACTTCATTTCGAAGGAATTATCATGAACTTCTTGGGTGGTGATGATGAATTGTCTCAACTCTTCAATAGCCTCACTGACGATGTCTGCGAATCATATGAGCCCTATTATCTTGAGGTACTCAAGAATGTGGACAAGCATTGTAAAACAAATTGTAACATATTGATGGCAAAATTAAGGCGCGATTATTTCAAAAATCGTTGGGCAGGTATTTCAACTGTTGAAACAGCAATTCTCCTCTTGCTTACTGTGGGGCAGTTTGTAATAGCTCTCCTCACTCTGTTAGCCTAATTCAAGTAGGTGGTGAAAGTTCGTCTTCACATTAGATTTCCTTCTCTCTCTCTTATATGTTACTTCGAACTTGTCTACTTCTAAGGGACAAGTAATGTGTACGTTTAAATAAGATTTCTTATTATGTTATTGCACTTCTTTTTTTCCAAAAAGTTGATGTTTTTTTTTTTTTTTTTTTTTTTTTGATAGGCAATAGGTTAGATTGTATTAATATAATAAGAAATTACAAGTAGATCACTACCAGTCCACCATAATCCAAGAACCCACCCAAAGGACAAAACACCCATTCCTCAAACACATCATCCCAACAATCTCCCAATAAAACCAAAAAAAAGTCCAGATACACAAATCAAGAACTAAGCAGATCCCCTATAAACAAAATAAAGAAAAAACAAAACATATCCTCTTAGCTTTGAGCTTTCCTTTTGACACATCAAAAGATCATGGCTTGCAACAAAATCATTGAGAACCTCTTAAAGATGATACTGAATCCGAACAATCAAGCATATAAGACCATTCAGGAGCTTGAAGCACAGAAGCGATCTAATGATTATGCATCAAAACCAACCAACCAAGCATTAATCAATCACCAAGAAGACCAATCATATTAAGACCCATCAAAACACCCAGAAAACACCTATAGCCATGCCTCCATTGGAATACATCTACTAACACCTTTCTTGGCAAAAAAATAAGCCACACTATTAACTTCCCTCGGCACTTTAATAACATTAACCGAGTTAATATCAGCCATAAGATTATGCACCTCATTGATTACAAATATATATTTCCACATATAAGCATCACCCCTTGCCCATGATACAGCAACCTTTGAATCTGATTCAATTGTAATACACCCCTTAAACTTCCATGCCGATTTTGCAATCAGCTGAAGGGCTTCTTTGATAGCCAATAACTCCGCCAGATTTGAGTCAACAATGCCCACTGAACGAGAAAAAATGCAGAGGACACAACCAACATCATTTCTCAGAACCCCTCCAATACCTCCAGGACCCAGTTTACCTATAACTGCACCATCCACATTGAATTTCAAATCACCCTCCACCGGCGGCCTCCAACACCTATGATGAACAGATTTTTTTCTTCCTTAAACACCAACCTCAAACCCCCTCAATGTTTCTGACAAAATCATTAACTGAAAAGCCCAATTCCACCCTATAAGCTTTAATCCATCTTGTCGTTCTGACCTTAGCTTTGGCTATAATGTCTTCCCAAATAAATTATTTTCCCTTGAACACACACTCATTCCTTGCAAGCCATATCGACCACAGGACAACATATAACAATGTTTCCCAAGTAATCTTGTATAAACCACCCCTAGATGGCCCATCCCAACTTAGCATTAATTTGTAAAGTGAATTTGGCAACACCAACTGAACCCCCCACCAATGAAGAATCCCACGCCAGACTAGCCACACTACGCTACACTTTAAAAAGACATGATTAATATCCTCCACAAAATTGTTACATAGGGGGCATAGAATATCAAAGTCTTATAAAGGAAAACCTCTATCCCTCAACATTTTTCTTACTGGAACCTTTCCCATTGCAAGCAACCAGCAAAAAGACTCCACTTTAGGGGGGGCCACTCCTTTCCAAACCTTCCACTCAATCTGATTGTTAGATCCGAATATTTTAACCTCAAGATATCTATAAGCTGAATTTACAGAGAACTTACCAGAGGGGGAAAATTTCCAAATTACCCTATATTTCCCAAACCTACTGAGCTTCACCACTTCTAATCTCTTTAGAAGATCCTCAACCAATTGAGCTTCCCATTGGAATAAAGATCTTCGAAACTTAATATTCCACACCCACCTGTTATTAACCCATGAACCTTCATCTGCAACAGATGCTTTTTTATTTTCTGCTATAATAAAGAGTCTTGGGAATACATCTTTTATAGGAACCTCAAAAACCCATACATCTAACCAGAATTTTGAAGAAGCACCATCCCCCACAACAACCATCACACCCTCATTCATACTATAATTCGATGAAGATGGAACCCATGTCTTCAAAACTTCTTTCCAAGTGGCAGACACCTTTCGATTTTTAAGTAACTTTGGAGAATTGAAACCGGCATTCGAACCATACTTCGCTAATACCAAATCCTTCCAAAAGGCTTTATCAGTTGCGACAAACCTCCACCACCATTTAAATAGTAACGCCTCATTTCTAAGCTTTAAAGACATCAGCCCCATGCCTTGTTTTGCTTTACTCTTTAATAACAAATCCCACCTTACCCAAGATAATTTTCTTTTGATACCATTTCCCCCCCCCCCATAAAAAAGAACGCATCAGTTTTTCCAACTCATTAACCACCCCTGTAGGCATTCTAAACAAGGACATATAATAAAAAGGCAGACTAAGGATAACACACTTTAGCAATGTGATTCTACCTCCCAAAGAAAGAAAATTATTCTGCCATCCACCAATCTTACTAGTAAATTTGTCAATAATAGGCCTCCAACTATATTTAGCCTTTGGATTACAACCTAAAGGAACACCCAGATAATTAAATGGAAGCCTACCTATCTCACATTGCAGGCATTTAGAGAAAGACCTCAACGAATCCTCCCCAATCCCAATCCCAATAACACTGCTTTTGCCAAAATTAATCTTCAGACCGGACATCAATTCAAATAGGTGCAACAGATCTACCAAGCACACTAATTCAGCCATATCCCCTTTTAAGAAACACATTGTGTCATCAGCAAATTGAAGGTGAGTAATACAAACACAGTCGTCCCCAACTGAGACTCCACTGAAAAGGCCCAAATTTCTTGCTTTTTCAACCATGATGTTTAACCCTTCAACCACTATATTAAAGAGGAAAGGTGATAGGGGATTACCTTGCCTAAGACCCCTTTCTATACCAAACTCCTCTATTGGTGACCCATTAATCAGGATAGATAGCTTAGCAGTTGTAACACACGCTGTAAGACCCTGAAATTTGAATGAATATAATATATGTATATACATATATATATTTTTTTGAATATACATTTTTTTTTTTACTCATTCTTATGGCTTGCACACATGATTTATTTTGATTGGGCCAAATGTCCAAGCATGGAATGAGGGTCTAGACTACCTATGGTGCACCTTAATGCACCCAAATTCCCTTCTTGCTTGGCAACCAAGGCCACCAATGAGGGAGAGCCAAATAGTGCCCTGGTAACCAGGGTCACCAATGAGGGAGAGCCAAATAGTGATAAGGTAATTGAGTCTAACTTTATGATAGCCAATAAGGGATTAACATTAGAAGAGAGAGAGATTCTTCATGACCAAGAATCAGGAGAGAGAGACAAAATTCGTGGAGAGGAAGTAAGGAAGGTCTGCAGAAGAGGAAGAGAGGAAGAGAGAGAGAGAAAGAGAAGGAAGACAGAAGAGGAAAAGAGAGGGAGAAAATTTTCCAGATTTTCGGATTGCTGAGGGGGTTAACTTTGGAGAAAATTTTGGACATTCATACTCATTCAAAAATCCCAATTGAGGTATGATTCTCATACCCTGTATATCCCTTGACGGATTTGAATGAATTTGGGGAGTTTTGGAAGCCATTACAAGCTCCTAAAATTCACCGAGAGTTCATAAAAATCATGCTTTCATGTAAACTCATGTGAAATTCAATTTTTATATACAAGATGAATTGAAACTCTACATGGCCATAAACATTTTCCTTTTAGTCATATTAAGATACCCTAGTGATCCCAAGTGCCAATTTTAAGTGTAGAGTAAGAATTTTTAGAGAGAGAAAGCTTCCATGAAGCTTTAATGGTAGAATCCATGGTGATTTTTCAATTTTCATACTAAACGACATAATTGAAAGTTGTGGCTATTTTTCATGGATACTAGTGGTTCAACCATGAATTATCATGGTGACCTCATATTTTTCCCATTATTATATTAGTTTTGGTGAATTTTCGAAGCTGTGGGAGAGAAAAATACCCAGAAAATAGAGGTTAATTCCAAAATTTCAAATTTTGGATATGTTGTAGATGATGATTTTAGGAAAATTTAGAAACTAGTTTCATCTAGTTTGGAGTTCTGTAGAGGGAGAAATAAAGGAAACAAAATCTGCAAAAATAGGGGGAAAATAGAGGAAGAAGATGAACAGTAACCAAGCCATCCCCATGCGTGCGTGGTGGCGCGTGAGGGCGCCACATGTCCCCATTTTTTTTTTTAAAATGTGTAATTTTTAATTTTAAATATGTTTGAGGTGGTTTGGGGTGTGTTTGGTCGCTAGAAAATTCCCGGTGAATTTTTAAAGTTTCGCGCAATATTTAAAAGTCAAAATTTTGACTTAAACCCTATAATTTTCTAACAAATTTTACCCCAAACTACTTAATACATGTTTTTATACATATTTTAATATTTTTGGTAAATTAAAACAGGATTGAGGACACCCCATTAATTTTCTGTAATTTTTTTAAGCTAAATAAGGATTTTTGGGGAAAATTTCATTAACGAATGGGTTGAATTTCTAAAAGGAAATTATTCCTTCGACCTAGGACTAATCCCTGGAATGATTTAGGATATGTTTTGGGTCATAGTGCGCAGCGGAATCGTGTGGACCCATAACCCATAGGCTACAGGATCGAAACCCAAGTTTTGTACACAAACAGATATTAAAAATAATTGTGAAATTGAATACAATTATTATTATTATCATAATTCTTGTTATGATAATTATTTATTTATGATCTTATATGCTTGGATAAATGCTTGAATTATCCTATAAATGCAATATATGCTTGCGTTAATACGCATGAAATGTAGGCATAAATTAATATACATGAGAGGTAGTCATGTGATATATGCCATGTGCATTGCATGAACTATTTGCATTCTGGCATGAAGCAAAATTACATGTGCGATATTGTGAACAGTGGTGACTCCAGTGAGTGAGCATGATGATTCATATGCATAGCATTGATATAACTGACATGCATATTATAAACTGTGATTATGAACTGTGGGAATAATGTGTTGTGATACCACCTATGGACAAAAGATCCTGGAAACAGTTAGTGCACTAATATATCACATTTGCTAAAAACAACAAGTAAATTCTCTTGTCAATGAGTGGCAATCGCGGTAGGTCCTAAAAAGGTGGGGACTGGGTGATATACATACCCTAGCACCGGGGGCGAAGGTATGCTGTTGTGGTAGATGGTTGTGTACCCATTGAGGTAGCCATCCGAAATGGTTGTGTACCTAAAAATAAGGTAGCCATCAGTGTGTGAATGTTGTTCTATTTTGCAGGAAAAGCAGGACAGCGAAAATGGCAGGTATGATTGCAAGAGCATTGCATCGTATATTTGTCATATGCATAAAGCATATATATATATATATTGTGTGAGATCATTTATTGTGAAGAAGTGATGAATATATTTTGTAATATAAAAATGAGTTACAGATATGATGACATTATTATGAGATGTTGATTTCTGCAATATGAAATTGAATTGCAAAAATGATAATGGAACTGGTTAATAATCTTGAGATTCCTGACGTTTCTTTTAAAAAGCGTTATGTAGTATTTGAGGTTTATGAATCTTACTGAGCAAAAGTGGTTTTGCTCACCCCGTGTTTTCTTCCCCCCTACAAGACCATCACATCAGTAATCTTACATGGATATATTGGGACTACTGGATATTCTGGAAACTTTCTTGGCAGCGCTGTTCATTCTCTATTGTGGACATTTGGTTTGGGTTTGTATTAAAAATATATTGGGTACATTACAGGACTGTACTTGTGATATAAATTAGTACTCAGCGCTATCTTCAATTGGGATGATGTAATTATTTTAAATTTCCACCTTTGCATATTTTGTAAAAACCTTATAAGTTTTAAATGGTGATATCTGAAGGTAAGCGCTTGGTGTTTTTGTCTTTGTAGCACTTCTGCATAGGGGTTACCCTGTGAGGGGCGTTACACATGCCATCACCCATCTTCTCCAATCCTCTCCAAAGCCCGGGCATACCGTCATATTCTCAAGGAAGTTCCAGTCTACACAGTCATATGCTTTCTCAAAATCAATCTTAAGAATAACACATTGTTTGTTGCGTTTCTTTGCAAAATCCACAACCTCATAAGCAATTAAGATAACATCAAGAATCTGCCTTCCACCAATAAACGCACCTTGAGCCTCGCATATTTAAGTGTATGCATATTCCAAAACATATGCATATCCCATTTTAGCATCATTGTACATATTCATTTCATTATGTATATTTTACCAATACTATTCATATTCATATATATATATATATATATATATATATATATATATATGCAAATTCCTCCCCCTTTGGGTATGCATAAGAAAAGCTTACAAGCTCACACATTAAGATGTATATGATCACATATGCATATATCTTCCCCCCTTTTGGCATTAACAAAAAGATACCAATAGAAGCAATAAAGAGATACCAATTTAGAGGGCAAATATACAAGGTTAAGGAACATTAGCTCCCCTTAAATTGAGTACAAGGAGTCGAGGTTAACTATCAACAAGGATGGTAAAAAATATATCAATAATACATAGATAGGCTCACAAATCAGAAAATAGACAAGATAAATACATGTCAAGATAAGTACGTCTATTTAGTCAAAATGAATTAAGTTCAATGGACAAGATGACAAGTTTAGCTTTCCCAAGATGATATCCAAGATTAAAGCAATTTAAATCATCAAAACATATGCCAATATAAGTTTTCAAAAAAAAAGTTTAACTCAACAAGATTTGCAAATGCGGATACCAATTTCAATATCAACCAAGCTAAACAAGTTAACAAAATGTCCACAGTAAATTCCAAATGACAATCATGTTTAAGGAAGTTAATAAAAATGACTTGCAAGATATACCAAAGATTTAGCACATGTCATAACAAGATAAAATAAGTTAGGAAACAATGCCTTATCCATCATGAACAATTTCCAGAATATCAACATGGAATAAAACAGTAATAATTAACAATTTAAACCATGAGAATATGTTTAATAAGTACTTAATAAAAAAGTTTAAACCATCCAAAATGTAACCAGAAATTCAAAAGAGGTTAACAAGATTAACTCATTTCAACCATTTAACCAATACAAAAAATAAATAAATAAATAAATAAGCAACTAAATGTAGTTGGCGGGATTAAAAGCAGGGTGTGAAACCCTAAAATTTGTTGGATATAATGTATGTATATGTATATGTATATATTTTTTAATATATATATTTTTATTCATTTATATGGCTTGCACACATGGTTTATTATAATTGGGCCAAGTGTCTAAGCATGTAGTGAGGGTCTAGGTACCCTATGGTGCACCTTAATGCACCCAAATCCACTTCTTGGCAACCAAGGTCACCAATGGATGATAGCCAAATGATGACTTGATAACCAAGATCACCAATGAGAGGCAACCAGCTGGTTTCTTGAGGATCAAGGCCTCCAATAAGAATTAACTAGCTGGTGCTAAGCTTAATTACTGGTCAAATAGTGATAAAGATGATCCAAGTTCCAGCTAATAGGAAACTTACAGCAGGAAGAGAGAGAGAGTTCTTGGTTTGCAAGAAATTAGGAGAGAGGGAGAGAGACTTCTTGAATTAGTGGACAACAAGTTTCTAGGCTGCCAAAAAGAAGAGAGGAAGGGAGGGAGAAGGAAAAAGAAGAGAAGGGAAGAGAAGAAGAAAAAGAGAGAAAGAAAACTCAATTTTTGGACTGCTGAAGAGGCTACTTTTGAGCAACTTTTGGAAGTTCATACTCACTCAAAAATCAAAAGTAAGGTATGATTCTCATACCTTGTATACCCCTTGACGGATTTGAATGAATTTGGGGAGTTTTGGAAGCAATTACAAGCTCCTAAAACTCACCCAAAGTTCATAAAAATCATGATTTCATGTAATTTCATGTGAAATTCAATTTTGATATACATAATGATTTGAAACTCCACATGGCCATAAACCTTCTCCTTTTAGTCATAATAATATATCCTAGTGAGCCCAAGTGTCAATTGTAAGTGTAGAGTGAGAATTTTTAGAGAGAGAAAGCTTCTATGAAGCTTTAATGGTGGAAACAAGATGTGATTTTCATTTTTCATACTAAACGACATAGCTGGGGGTTGTGGCTATTTTTCATGGATACTAGAGGTTCAACCATGGATTATCATGGTGACCTCATATTTTTCCCATTATTATATTATTTTTGGTGAATTTTCGAAGCCATGGAAGAGAACAATACCCAGAAAATAGAGGTTATTTCCAAAAATTCCCAATTTTGGATATGTTGTAGAGGATGATTTTAGGGAAATTTAAAAACTGGTTTCAACGAATTTGGAGTTCTGTAGAGGGAGAAATGAAGAAAACAAAATTTGCAAAAATAGGAAGAAGATGAACAGTAGAAGGGAACCACCCCCACTTGCACATGGTGGCGCGTGAGGGCGCGTGCGCCTGCCATGTGTCCCCAATTTTTTTTTAAAATATGTATTTTTCAATTTTAAATATGTTTGAGGTGGTTTGGGGTCTGTTTGGTTACTAGAAAATTCCCGGTGAATTTTTAAAGTTTCGTGCAATTTTTAAAAGTCAAAATTTTGACTTAAACCCTATAGTTTTCTAACAAATTTTACCCCAAACTACTTTATATATGTTTCTACACATATTTTAATATTTTTAGTAAATTAAAACGGGACTGAGAACACACCATTAATTTTCTGCAAATTTTTTAAATTAATTAAGAATTTTGGAGAAAAATTTCATTCACAAATGGATTGAATTTCTAAAAGGAAATTATTCCTTCGACGTAGGGCTAATCCTTGGACTTATTTAGAAGATGTTTTGGATCAGAGTACGCAACAAAAGTATGGGGGGTTCATAACCCATAGGCCACAGGATCGAAACCCAAAATTTTTATATTCGCAAATAAAGATTGAAATTAATTGTGAAATTGAATATGGTTATTACTGTTACCATAATTCTTGCTGTGATAGTTATTTATTTATGATCTTATATGATTGAATAAATGCATGAATTATCCTGCAAATACGATATATGCTTGAGTTAATGTGCATGAAATGTATGCATGAATTGATGTACATGAGAGATAAGCATGAGATATATGTCATTTGCATCATATGAAATAATTACATCTGGCGTGGAGAACAGTTACATGTGAAATATATTGCGTAGAAAAAAAATCATATACATTCATGATTATTTATGTAACTGTGGGAATGACGTGTTGAAATACCACCGATGGACAAAAGATCCTGGAAACAGTTAGTGCACTAATATATCACTCTTGCTAAAAACAGCAAGTAAATCATCTTGTCAACAATCATGGTAGGTTCTAAAAAGGTGGGGACTGGGGGATATACATACCCTAGCACCGGGGGCAAAGGTATGCTGTTGTGGTGGATGGTTGTGTACCCAATGAGGTAGCCATCCGGGATGGTTGTGTACCCAATGAGGTAGCCATTCGTGTGTGAATGTTTTTCTGTTTTGCAGGAAAGGCGAGACAGAGAAAATGGCAGGTATGACTGCATGAGCATTGCATCGTATATCTGTCATATGCATAAGATATGCATGATGAGATCATTTATTGTGAAAAAATGATGGATATATTCTCTGTAATGTGAAAATTAAATTACAGATGTGATGATCTTACTATGAGATGTTGATTTATGTATTATGAAAATGAATTACAGATATGACAATGGAATTTGTTGATAAACTTGAGATTTCTGACGTTTCTTTTAAAAGTGTTATGTAGTATTTAAGGTTTACGAATCTTACTGAGCAATAGTGGTTTTGCTCAACCCCGGGCCCCCCCCCCACAGGATCACTACATCAGTAATTTTACATGGAAATCTTGGGAATACTGGATATTCTGGAAGCTCTTTTGGCGACGTTGTTCATTCTCTATTGTGGACATTTGTTTTGGGTTTGTGTTAAAAATATTTTGGGTACATTACGGGACTGTACTCATAATATAGACTAGGACTCAGCCTATCTTCGTTTGAGATGATGTAAATATTTTAAATTTCTACACTTGCATATTTTGTAAAACCTTATAGATTTTAAATGGTGGTATTGTAGACATCCATTTTTGACCATGGGAAGGGTCATTAATGGTTGCCTGTGATTTGAAGTGAAATAGGGTGTCAAAACCCTAAGTTGCCAGTTTTACCCTTGTGAGTAGTTAGTTAGAGGTCATTATCGCAAGTAGGTTTTTAGGTCAGATTGAGTCGGTTCTTCTTGTATTTAGTTTTTAGAGAGTTTAGGAACATCCCTGTTAAATTTCATGGCATTTTGAACCAGGCTTGATAGGAAATAAGGCCTTTTGTGACTTAAAGGGCAATACTGTCCTTTGAATCACAAAAGCTCTAAATGACTGTCGATCTTGTCCCAAATGGTCTCAAGACTTTGGCATAAATATTTAAGGTGTGTTTGGTAGTTAAGTTGATCAATGGCAAGGTTTGTTGAGCCTTCTGGCCCATGTATAGCTCTTAAGGCCCAAGGGGCCCTTTCCAGCTCATAATTAGGGTTTCGACCGAAAATGACCGGGATTTGATCTTTTTATCAAACCAAAGCCTTCAAAGCCTTCACACTTTCTTAAAATGTTTTAAAACTTATTTCGAGAAGAAGAAATGATTTTGAAAGCGATTGGTTAGCAGATTTCAAAACCCTAATTTGGGCCCGGTAGGCCCTAAACAGCTAATCGGTTGAATTTTCCCTAAAAATTTCACTTTACTCAATGCATTTCACTTCAAACACTTCTCAAAACATATAGAATCGAATCGCTATCGTAAACAGCTAATCGGTTGAATTTTCCCTAAAAATTTCACTTTACTCAATGCATTTCATTTCAAACACTTCTCAAAACATATAGAATCGAATCGCTATCGTTTTGGCGCTTGAATCGCCCAATTTGGACTTAAAACGGACCCGAAAAGCCGAAAAAAGCCGAAACCGGGTCGAAACGGGCTGAGACAGGCCCAAACAGGGCAAAATTGGGCTGCAGGCTCAATGGCCGTCCACCAAGGGGCATCTAACCATCCTTAAAGGACGGCCAACCGTCCCAAGGTGGATGGTCATCCGAGCTTTTTGCCAAAACCTGCTATTTTTCAGTCTTTTTGATTTTTAGGACTTTGCCATGTGTCGAGCTTGGCCTTGGGGACTTTGGGATGAATTGAAAGACCTTGGAAGGCTGGTTTAGAGCCCTTGGATCATTCCTAAGAGATTTAAACTCAGCCATTGATCAATTTCAAGTCCCTCTATAAATAGAGAGCCCTAAAATCAGTTTTAAGAGATCTCATAAGGCATTTAAAGAGCCAAATTGGTAAAGTAAAGCCTCAAGGCATTACACCAACCCCCTAAGCAACTTTAGTTAATCTTTGAAGTCCTTGGAGTCCTTGGAGTTTGAAGAAAAGGCATGAAGCAAAGGTGAAGAAGGCCAAAGAAAGGTTAATATAATTAGTCATTGTTTTTTTTTTTTTTTAGTTTGCATTCTTCTTCTTCTTCTTTTTCTTCTTCTTCTTCTTCTTCTTTTATTCTTCTTCTATGGCCATTACCATGCTAGGGATGGGTACCTAAGTTGGGTATTCAAAGGTTAGGATTAGTTGCATATAGGTTAGCATATAGATTTTTTGCATTTATGGTTTTTATTCAAGTCTAGTTTGTTTGTTTTGAGTATGCTAAATTAGTATAAGTTAATAGGAACATGTTTAGGTTTTGATCATATCATTTATTTTTATGTTTAATGCTTGAGATATCATA